>WBNM01024508.1:16713-31766 GCA_013399055.1 Ramphastos sulfuratus | reverse complement strand
GTTGCCCAGGGAGGTTGTGGCTGCTCCCTCCCTGGAGGTGTTCAAGGCCAGGTTGGATGAGGCCTTGAGTGACCTGTGCTAGTGGGAGGTGTCCCTGCCTATGGCAGGGGGTTGGAACTGGATGATCTTTGAGGTCCCTTCCAACCTTCCCATTCTATGATTCTATCCAATACCCCAGTTTAACTTAAAACACTGCAGATTCCCTGCACTCCAAATATCTACAGTGAGATTTCAATCATTTTTCCCCCCTCTTTTACATAACATATTTAGATTTCATGGTATTTAAATGAGAAAAATACTGTGCAGGACTGATTTTATGCAGTGGAAGTCCAATGACAACTCTCACTGAGTTAAAAATTAGCCTTGGAGTGGTTCCAGATGNGGGAGGGAGCAGCCACAACCTCCCTGGGCAACCTGTGCCAGTGTCTCACCACCCTCACTGCAAACAACTTCCTCCTAACACCCACTTTCAATCTCCCCTCTGCCACTTCAAACCCATTGCCCCTTGTCCTGTCATTGCATGACCTTGTCAATAGTCCCTCCCCAGCATTCCTGCAGCCCCCTTCAGATTCTGGAAGGCTACTCCAAGGTCTCTTGGAAGCCTTCTCTTCTCCAGGCTGAAGAGCCCCAACTCTCTCAGCCTGTCCTCAGAGCAGAGCTGCTGCAGCCCTCTGAGCACCTTGGTGGCCTCCTCTGGACTGGCTCCAACACTTCCATGTCCTTCCTGTGCTGGGGACTCCAAAACTGCACACAGTATATAAATACACAATGCACAATTGTACACAATATATAAAGAGCTCTCACTGATCTGGTAATAAATGTACTGCAAATTCTACTGTAATACAAATAATCTTAAGTGGCAGCATATTCATTAGTGGCATCACGTTAATATTCATAAATGGCATCATGTCAACTTAGAGTAATTAAAGGAATCTAAGTGGTGAAATTCTTCAGAGTTGTAACATGCAAGGTGTCAGCCAGCTTAATGGACAGCAATAATTGTGCCCCAGCTTGGATTGTCAGGTTGTGAGGTGGTGAAGATCTCATCGCACCTGCAAGGGGCAAAAGCTGGTAGGACACGAGTCCAGAGATGGCAAATGGCAGCCTCACAGTCACCAGCTCTTCCAATACCCTCCAGTACTGTGAGATATCCCCCACAGTCACATCCATCCAGCTTGCCTAGGCAACCCTTCATCACCTTCTCCTCTCCCAGTGCTTCCTAATGAGACATGCAGACACAGGAGGCCTGAGAGCATTTCACTCCTTGCTTGTTCTCTCTTTCTCCTCTTTTGCTATGCTGCATTACTCTCTGTGGACAGAGAGAACTACAAGCACCTCTTTTACATAGGTAAGGTTTGTCATCATGTCCTTCCCCTGTCCATTTTCCTCATGGAAAACACCTTATGATTTTGCAGTTTTCCCTGGGAAGTCAGGTTTTCCAAGTTCTGTGTTACACTCATCTTCTACTTTTAGCTAGTCCACAAAAGTCTTGCAATCTAACACCTAAAANACCTTTAAGATAAGTCCAACCATCAACCTGACACCATCATGGCCATTAAACCACCCTGCCTGTGTGGTTTCTTGAACACCTCCAGGGATGGTGACTCCACCACCTCCCTGGGCAGCCTGTTCCAACGTCTGACCACTCTTGCAGAGAAGATTTTTTTCCTGATCTCCATCCTAAACCTCCCCTAGGGCAACTCAAGGCCAGTAAAACAGAAACAACAAAATGTAGGCAGGACACTTTGGGCCATGGTTTACTGGGCAAGGTGGTGTTGGGTCAGCAGTTGGATCTGATGATCTAAGGAGGTCCTTTCCAGCTGAAACAGTTCTATGATTCTATCAAGTAAGCCTGTCACTTGATAAATATCCTAGCAGGATGTAAAGCAGTTTGCCATGCAAACATAACAACATGCTTGGAATTTCTGCAGCAGACACTGAAAAGAAACCTGAGGTGGTCTGTAGCCAGCCCAGAAAGCTCCAACCCTTTCTCTCTATGCTTTGTTGGAAATGCAGAAACAGTTTTCTGAGAGCTACCTGCTGCTGTGTTTGGAAATAACACAGACAACACAGGTGAGTGCATCAGAATGCAGATGCAAAGACCTTTGTGGTGGAAAGATAATGGTGTGACACCAGTGCCAGTGCTGACTCAGCTGTATGCAGCATGCAGCATCCCCAGCTAGCCCACAGGAGCAGATTACCTGGGAGAGGAGCCATGCTCCTCTCTTTGGTTGGCATGTCCAGCTGGGGCTGTTTAGTAGAAGAAACAGAGCTCTTTCATCCCCTCAGCAATCTTCTCTAGAGATCATAGATCTTCTATTTCCCACCAAGAACAAATTGCAGACCTCCTTGAGGCTTTTTGCATCAAGTAATATTGGAACATTTCAAGAGACACCAAGGAAATGCACCATAAAAAAGAGATGGGGAAAGTTATGCACACCTACCTGATCTCCAAATGCTAACAGTTTGGGTTTTGTCTTTTTTTTTTTTCCAGGCTAATACAAAAATCCAACTTTTACAGTTGCATCTGTGGGTGGAAGGATGCAAAAGACATGAGCAAAGCAGGCTCCCTAACAAATGTTCTTGTGATTGAGCACACTTTAATCTTTCAGGAGTTAGAAATTCTCCTTAATTCCACTTTGCTGTTGAGCAATTTGTGTTTTCTTCAGCACAAGATGAAGTGATGGCAATGTCTGAGAGGAACAGCAATGAGAAAAATAAAGTCTTAAAAGCTGAGTTTCATGGCCTCAGCCATCTTCATATAATCATCATAGAATGGCCTAGGTTGGAAGGGACCTTGGAGATCATCTGCTCTGACCTCCCCACCATGGGCAGTGCCACTTCTCAGGCTCAGCTGCTCAAGGCCTCTTGAGGGTCACTGTTTTATTCTCCTTTTAGTATATGAAGTCTTTAGGGATGATTATTTCTGGTAACACTATAAATGTGGCAGTTTCTCCATACTGTGGTTTTATTAGCAGAAAATGTGAAGATGGTTTTGGCAATGGTGACCAGCATGGGACTGGAGAGACAGCAGAGAGAATTCTATGATACATCATNCCTTGTCCTGTCATTGAAAGATCTTATAAATAGTCCCTCCCCAGCCTTCCTGTAGGCCCCCTTCAGATCCTGGAAGGCTACTCTAAGGTCTACATCTTTATAAACATTCATGAGATCACCTCTCAGTCTTCTCCTCTCCAAGCTAAAGATCCCCAGCTCCTCAGTCTCTCCTTTTAAGAGAGATGTTCCATTCCCTTAATCATTCTTGTGGCTCTGTGCTGGATTCTCTCAAGCAGAAGATTAGATTGAGGTGGGAGTTGGCTTCTTTTTTCTAGTATCAGGTGATAACATGAGAGGAAATGGCCTGAAATTGTGCCTAGGGAAGTTTGAGTTGGATGTTAGGAAAAATTTCTTTGCTGCAAGAGTGGTCAGGCATTGGAACAGGCTGCCCATGGAGGTGGTGGAGTCACCATCCCTGGAGGTGTTCAGGAAATGGGTGGACATGGCTCTTGGGGACATAGTTTAGTGTCCATAGTGGTGTTAGGTGAATGCTTGGACTCAGTGATCTTAGAGGTCTTTCCAACAGAAACAGTTCTATGATTCTATCTGCAGCAGCAGGAACAGCAAAATAGCCACTGAAGCACTGATGATAAAAACTCTGTAAACAAATAAATCATCTAGGACTGAATTATTATTCAGTTCAAACATCAAAGAATCCACAAGTCAAGGGAAATGTCTGGATTTGATCTTTTTTTTTTTTTAGAGGAAGCCTTATTGCTGCTGAGTTTAGAAATTAATTTCTGAATTGAAAGACATCAGAGCTGTGAAACTTGAAGGGAAAGTAATTCTGATCACACTGTGGACTGTGTGAAATACTGAAAGTGGAAGGGAGAATAATTTTTGCAGTTCATCCTGCTTTGAACTTAGAAGGCAAGAATGTCTTTTTTNAGGGATATATTTTTTTTTTTTTTTTTTTTTTTTTTTTTTTTTTTTTTGGGGGGGGGGGTGGAGGATTTGTTTTGTTTTGTTTTGGGGTCTTCTTTGGTTTGGTTTGGTTTGTTTTTTTGTAAAGCCATACAAACAAATCCCTGTGTAGAAGAGACCTGAGACTGTGTGCATTTGCAGAGGCAATATTGGCTTACTTCTTTAAGACTTAATTGCCTTCATGGCTCCACAAAGCAACACAAACTGACCAACAGTTCTACCCTCTACATCCATCTCCTTCAGACACTACCTTCAACCCCACAGCTCCAGCTGAAGCATTTCTTACATGCCAACAAAAATCCCTGACAAGTCAGATGGTGACAGGGGAAGAATAAAGAGAAACTAAAGCTTGGCAGGTGCTGATATTTACTGTTGTCTTCTCAATTAGAAAAAGGTAAATTTCAGTCAGAAGTGGAGATTGACCTTAATGGTTTGGTCATTCTAAAAGTTCTTTCTTCCCTGTGAAGCAAATCTGTCCTCTGTTCCCACCTTGTGAAGAGAGGTAAGTAGGAATTAAGAAACCTTTTATACCTGCAGTAAGCAGCAGGTATGTGAAGATGGAAGATCTAAGAGGCTCATGTCTGTCTTAAAGAGTTGAGATTAAAGTGGCTTTATTGAACATAAATGTTACAACAAAGCAATACAAAAAATGTAGCAGAGGTCTCCAAGCTTCTTTATGGGAATTCTGCTGCATTTATTCAGTTAGCTACCAAGAGCTTTTTCCATGGATTTATATGCAGGGGTGGTTTGGGGTTTTTGGTGGTGGTGGTTTCTAAACTAAAACTTTCTTTGGCAGTTCCAAGTCCTCTGTTTTTATTAAAACCTCAGCAGAGTGTTCCAACAATAACTGTAGCCTAAGTACTTATCAGAACTCTAACAGCATAAATTAACATTTATTAAGCTTCAAGTACTATCTAATAGTGGATTGCAGAAAAGTTCTCAGTGTTGGTTTTTTTTTTCCTCAAACTTCTGTGAAATTTGGGATTTTAAAGATTTAAGAATATACAGGACTGCATCTACTCAATTTACAAAGTTTCTTGTTTATAGAATCATAGAATGGTAAGGTTGGAAGGGACCTCAAAGATCATCTAGTTCCAAGCCCCTGCCATAGGCAGGGACACCTCCCACTAGTACAGGTCACTCATCTTAAGGTTGGTTCAACTGTAGCACCTTCTGTAGCATCAGCCTCATAGATCTGTGCTATGAGGACAGCTGGGGCTGTTCAGCATATAGAAAAGACTCCATGGAGGACCTTAGAGCTGCCTGAAGGAATCCTAAAGGAAAACTGGAGAGGGACTCTTCACGAGGGTGTCTAGTGATAGGACAGGGGGGAGTGGTTTGAAGTTGAGGGAGAGCAGGGTTAGACTGGATCTTGGGAAGAAGTTCTTCAGTATGAGGGTGGTGAGGCTCTGGAATAGGCTGCCCAAGGAGGTTATGGATGCCTGCTCCCTGGGAGTGTTCAAGGCCAGGTTGGACGAGGCCTTGAGCAGCCAAGTCTGGTTAAGAGGCAGCCCTGGTCACAGTGAGAAGGCTGGAATAGATGATCTCTCAGGTCCCTTCCCACCTAAGCCATTCTGTGATTCTAAGTCAAGTCTTACCCTGTTTGAGCTAATCTCAGGAACAGAGTGCACACAATCCCTCTTCACCATCTTTCTTGAAGATGAAGNGAGCTGCTGCAGCCCTCTGAGCACCTCGGTGGCCTCCTCTGGACTGGCTCCAACAGTTCCATGACCTTCTTGTGCTGGGGGCAACCTGTTCCTTGCACTCCCTCTCCCCCATCTAAAAGCAGCCTCATTAGCTCAGGAATTATTTTTCTTCCTTGTTTACATAGTGCTGAGAACAAAAAAGCCCTAAACTCAGCAGGAGCCTGGTAAGCAGCATCAGTAACATAGGCATGGCAAAAGAGGTTGTGCTTCAGAAGCCCATTATTAAGTTCCACTTTTCATGGAAACTTTGAATAGGTGCTTATTACCATCATTTGGGATATAAAGAAGAGCAGGAGAGGGGAAACCAGCCTGTAATTTTAGTACTTGGTTTATCTAATCTTGAGTTATTTTAGTTTCAATACCTTGGCATTTCACTGCATTATGAATACAGTGCAAGAAATGGAGAAAGATGGAGAAAAAGCTACGTGGAAAAAAGCTACACAGAGAAGAAAGCAAGTGATGAGAGGAATGGACACAGAGCACTTAAGGAATCTGAGCTTCTTTTGATTGTCCCCTGGTTGACTTTTAGATTTGGATCACAATTAAGACCCTGTTTTACTAGATGCCATATGGACACACAGAGAGAAGCATCAAGTGAGAGGGAGCTTCCTTCCCTGAGAACCTACAGACTTACTGAAGCTTTGCCCCTCTACTCAGCACTGGTGAGGCCACACCTGGGGCACTGGATTCAGTTTCAGAGCCCTCACTACAGGAGGGACATGCTGGTGCTGGAGACTGTCCAGAGAAGGGCAATGAGGGTTCTAGGAGCAGCTGACAGAACTGGGATTCTTTAGTCTGAAGAAGAGAAGGCTGAGAGGAGACCTTTCAGTTCCCTATAACTCCCTGAAAAGAGGTAGAAGCCAGGTGGGGCTTGGTCTCTTCTCCCTAGGTACAAGTGATAGAATGAGAGGAAATGGCCTCAAGTTGCACCAGGGGAGGTTTAGATTGGAAATTAGAAGAAACTTCTTCCCCAAAAGGGTTCTCATGCACTGGCACAGGCTGCCCAGGGAGCCGGTTAAATGTCCGTCCCTGGAGGTGTTTCAAAGAGGCAGAGATGTGGTGCTGAGAGACATGGTTTAGCCCCAGCCTTGGTAGAGCTAGAGAATGGTTGGACTCAGTGATCTTAAAGGTCTTTTCCAACTGAAATGATTCCATGATTCTACTCTATGAAGACACAGACACACACACAGAGAACCAGTGAGAGGTGTCATTGCCTATGGTGGGGGGTTGGAACTGGATGATCTTTGAGGTCCCTTCCAACCTACACCATTCTATGATAATTTGAGAGGGGGCTTCTTTCCTTGAAGAACACACAGCCTTAGGTAAGGTTCAGTTTGGTAACACTGGAACACTACAAGGAACCTTATTCTTTTCCCTTGAAGCATTAAGGTCTTGCAATGACAGGACAAGGGGCAATGGGTTTAAACTGGCAGAGGGGAGATTTAGACTGGATGTTAGGAAGAAGCTCTTTACAGTGAGGGTGGTGAGGTACTGGCACAGGTTGCCCAGGGAGGTCGTGGCTGCTCCCTCCCAGGAGGTGTTCAAGGCTGGGTTAGAGGAGGTCTTGAGTGACCTGTTCTAGTGGGAGGTGTCCCTGCCTATGGCAGGGGGTTGGAACTAGATGATCCTTGAGGTCCCTTCCAACCTTACCATTCTATGATTCTATGATTAAGCAGGTCTAGAAAACCTTCCAGAATGCTTGAGGAGATCCTGAGTCTGAGCAACAAAACCAAAACTTTCATTAGTGTTTGTAGTTCCATTTGGTGACCTAAGAGGCAAAGCTGAGGGAAAGGTTGGAGGCTGAATGCAGAGGAGGAACTTGCAGAGGAGAGAAGGCATGAGAAGAATACGTGGGAGCAGGACTCTACAGGCTGTTTCACAGTTAAAGCATCTAGAACAAGAAGATGCCACCTTTGGAGGCAGGGGGTGAAAAAAGACAGATGTTATCCTTTTGTTCCTTTGTTTTTAACCTGTTGCTAGAAAGGATAATAGGTTTTGGGTTTTTTTTTCTTTAGCAAAGAGTTCTCTTCTTTGCTACACTGAGATGTGGAGAAGACCTCTTGAAAAAATGCCTTTAGCTAAGCAGCTCTTGCAGTGTGGGTCCACACCTTATTTCAAATGCTACTTAACCTTAGTTTTAACACCAAGCTAGAATGTATTGCCTACTTTTATCAAAAGCCAAAATCATCACAGCACTCAGTGCTTTTCTGTGCAAATATTGTCAAAGTCAGGGGAAGGAGGGAAATAAAACTGAGGAGGGAAATAAAACTGACCTGAGCAGAATGAAAAATGATGCTGCAATTAAAGAGATTCAGCTGTGGCAGAGAGAGAAAAATAAGAAAAGGAAAAATACAGCAGCATGTGAGAAATAAACAGCAATTAGTGAATGAGACTATTGCTGCCTCAAATTGGTATTTAAAACTTGGAAGAAGATCAAGTAACTTTCTTGTAGCTTTCCCATATTAACATATATAATAAAACTTGGTATCAGCAAATTGCAGCATAAAGAAGTTAACGTGTTCTGCTACCACTAAAATAGCATGAAAAAGCCTTGGAGGGGAAAAGAAAGGAGTCTGGGGGAGAAAGGTTTCTTCAGCTCCACAAAGTTGATTTATTTTTCATCATGTGTGTTTGGCAATGAAGATTTAAAAATCTTGAACAATGACATGAGCCAGCAGTGTGCCCAGGTGGCCAAGAANGTGGCTAATTCTATGCAAGACTGTTAGTATTGCCATTAATGTCAGGAGCAGAGCTGCTTATGTTACTTAGGTTTCTATTTATTAAGGTTAGAACTCTATTACTACAGAGAGCCAGACAAATCCTGTAGAGTAACGATACGCCCGCTTCAAACTGTGTGCCTGGTAGAACAAGGATGCTTCTCAAAGTACACTTTATTAATTTTTAAAGTGTTATAAATGCCCTCTGTTTCAGCACTAAGGGGGAAAAAAAAAATTAATATTAATCTAAAATGTTCCTAACAGTTCTTTTGCTTAAAACAACAAAAAGTTGGAAGAGTTGAGTTGCTGTAATGCATAATAATACACCTGTCCCCAAAATGTGGGGAAGAAATGGTTTGGGTTTGGTTTTGTTTTTTTTTTTTGAGCTGGCAAAGCCCCCACTCTGGAAAGCATTTCAAAGCTCATCCTATGTGAATGCCTACTTTAGCTGACATTTATGTGATTCTCTCCATAGACACTGTAGGGAGGTCACAGTGCAAAACCCAAGCATTTGTTTTTCATTCCTAATAGCAGAGAGGTTTCAAACATGAAGCAATCGCTCACTCCTTCAGGAAAGATAATTCATCTCTTCCCTTAGCACAGTCGGATCCTGGAGACTTGCCACTTCAATTCGCTGGGACTTCACAACCCACACTACAATATTCAAAGAAAATCTTATTGTATTGTGAAAAGAAGGAGGGAGGAAGAGGAACTATGTGAGAGCTGATTAAAGTTGAAGCCACGGGTCTGTGAAGGTCAGGGAATTCAAAACAGCAGAACCCCGCGTCGGAGTGCAACCGTGGAAATGCTTCTTTGCAGGCAGCTGTGTGTTCAGCTGCCAAAAGGCTCCTCTGCATTGCTTGAAAATAAACTAATTTCAAGGTGATCAGCATCTCACTATCAAAGAAAATCCTTGCAAATGTGGCTATTTTTTTTTTTTTCCTTTTTAATCAACACAGTGAAGCTGCCTGGGAGGTTCTTGCCCACATTGCCTGGCAGGCAAAGTTGGTGGTGCCCAGAACAATTGGCTCAAGAAAAGTTACCCTTGTTATCAAAGGCACTATCAGTTTGATTTCCAATCAAGCCTGCAGTAGCTGAGATTGTGAAATCCAGATGACTTATTTAAAACATAGCCTTTGGCACATCAGCCATCAGTTTGAGAGGTAGCTAAACTGTTACCTCCTCAAAGCCAAGCAAATGCCTACAGTCTTAGCATTTCCAGTGTTTTCCCTAAAATTAAACTTCTGCATTTCCTTTAAATGCAACAGTAATCATTTCATTGCCTTCAGACATCATGTCCAAAGCTGAGCATGATTTTTAAATTAATCCCATTATTCTGTCAGACATGTCTCCCCTTTTATCAGCTGGAAAAAAAAATAGCCTCCTGTAGAGAGCCAAATCTTTTATTTATCATTTCAGTGCTGGCTACAATTAACTTTGTTATTTTAAAGAAGTTATCCTCTTACTGAAAAGACCTGGAAAAAAAAAAATAAGGAAAGAGTCTTCAGTTAAAAGGACACACACTGTCAGCACTGCTAGGCTTTGAAAGCTGCTTCATATAGTGGGGTTTTTAGTTGCTTTTTTTTTTTTCCCAGGGCTTCAGTATGTAATTCATACACGCAGAGAGAAGTCTGAATAATAAACATTAGACTTTGTGTGTCTTTTCCTGTAAACAAATGGGTTGCCTGTGCATCCTATCATCTCACAATTCCTCACTTCTAAGCTGAGGAAAAATCTACAGATACCTGTAAAACAAGAACTCCAACACCAGCCAGCTGTCCACCTCTAATCACCTTGGCTGCGCTTGTTTAATAATGTAGGAGCCAGGTCCTCATGTAACATTTGCTCAGAGCCTGAGAGATAGCATCAGTGGAGCTCTAATGGAAATGCACCTGAAGCTGGAGTCAAGGAGTTGGGATAAATTTTGGCTTAGGGAAGAACAGAGCTGGTGAAGAGCAGCTGAGGGAGCTGGGGTTATTTAGTCTGGAGAAAAGGAGGTTGAGGGGAGACCTCTGTTCTCTACAAGTACCTGAAAGGAGGTTGCAGCCAAGTGGGTGTTGGTCTCTTTTCCCTAGGAAATGGCCTCAAATTGCACCAGGGAAGGTTTAGGTTGGATATTAGAAGAAATTTTTCCCCTGGAAGGATTCTCAAGCACTGAAACATGCCCCCCAGGGAGGTGGTTGAATCTCCATCCCCGAAGCTGTGTCAAAGAGGCAGAGATATGGTGCTGAGGGACATGGCTTAGCACCAGCCTTGGTTAGAGAAAGGTTGGGCTTGGTGATCTTGAAGGTCTTCCCCAACCAAGACAATTCTGTGATTTTATGAAGGTGAGCAAAGAAGGTAACAATGCAAGTGCAGTGCAGTGAAGGAGAGGACAAGCTGCTCACGCCTGCAGCTGGAGCCAGAGGAGTGGCAGATTCTCAGACTGGAACAAATTTAAAGACAAATGAAGTCAATAGACTCAATGGAAGCAGAAAATATTGCTTGGGCTTCACCAAGGAGAAGCAGTGTTCAAACATGACCATTTAGTGTATGCTCTAAACAATCACTGCTCCATTTTCTCTGGTGACTTGCAGGGGTTTTTAGCAGCTCATCCTAACAGAAGACTTCTTCAGCAAGGCAAAGCAAACTGTTATGCTACTGCCTAACATTTAGCCATCCAAACATTTCTGTCTTTTCTTTTCTTTGTCTACAGAGTGCTTGATTTAACACTTGTGGAAACTTAATCCTTTATAATAGAGAAAATTAACAGCTGGAAAAACTTGGCCATCGAGGCAGCAAGGTGCCAGCTCCTTCAACCAAGCCTCAGAGTACTTCCCAGCTGTAAGGTTATCTATTAAGGTAACTACAGGAGTAGTTTGAATTGTTGGCAAGACACCTGGCATTGCTTAATATCTTGAATGCAGAAAGACACAAACAAGATGTTTTAGCTCATTTGGGAACCTGTTTTAAGAATTATTTGCTCTGTAAGAGCTACAAGGATATCCTCATGTCTGTCTTGCACTCATCTCCTCCAGTAAAGAGTAACAGAAGTGATTGTTGGATGGTTAAGAGATCTACAACCCATGATGGCTGTGCAGGTAGGTGAATGTATTGCCTGGCCAGTGTTGTATTTGTGATTCACCCATCACACATCTTGTGTAACACAGAGGAAAGGAGTTTGGGTTAGTTTATTTTATTTTTTAAAGCTTTCTTTACACTTCTTTTTGTTTTCCTTTTTCTATTTTCATTTTTTTCTTTTCCTTTTAATTTTTATTCTCAGTTTCTCTTTTTTCATTTCCTTTCCCTTAATTTCCTTTTCCCTTCCTTTTTCCTCTTCCTCTTCCCTTTCCCTTTCCCTCTTTATCTTCCTCCTCTTCCTCTCCTCCTCTTCCTCCTCCTTCTCCTTCTCTTTTTCCTCCTCCTCCTCCTTCTCTTTTTCCTCCTCCTCTTCCTCCTCTTCCTCCTCCTCCTCCTTTTCCTTTTCCTTATTATTACTGTTGTTGTTGTTATTTTCCCTTTTTCTTTTCCCCTTTCTCTTTTCTTTTTCCTTTTCCTCTTCCTTTTTTTCCCCTTTCTCTCTCTCTCTTTGTATTTTTTTTTCTTTAGTTTGGAATTAGATGAGCCATTACCTTCATGGTGGAGTGCCTCATGGTAACAGGATTATTATCATTATTATTATTACATTTCCTTTTAGCTTGAAACAAACAAAACCTTTCATTGCTACTACATTCAATATTTTGCATTAGGAGTTTTCTTCAGACCCAGCATGACACGAGCAGAATTAATTCTGTCCTTCAGCTGACACTGGCAACATTTAAGTTTTGCTAGGACTGTGCAAAGAGTTCTTAAGATGTGTTGGCACCGTGCTGCAGCATGACCTCACCTAGCTGGGATAATCTACATTATTTTGCACTAAACACTGACATAATTGTGTTCAATGGGATTTTGCCTTATAACAATACTTTACTGGTCTAAAGCCACACTGATTGACTGCTTAAATGGTCTCACTAAGTTGAATTGAAGCTACTTTCAATCTTGGTTCTGTACTGCTGTGTGTTTACAGGGCTTTGCTCAGTTTTAAGGCAAGAATGGGCATGGGGAGAGACACAGCAGGCTATAAAAGAGACTTTCTCACTACATTTTTGGTACAGGTTTCAACAGAGAATAGTGAGTGAGAAGAGCAACTGAAGAAACTCTTCAGAGCTCCCCAGTTTATGAAGGAAAGGGGACTACTGGAGAGAGTCCAACAGAGGTTATGAAGGTGCTGAGGGAACCACAGCATCTCTGTGAGAAGAAAAGGCTGAGAGACCTGGGAGTGCTTAGCCTGGAGAAGAGAAGCCTGCCCAGGTCTTGCTGAATGGCAGCATGGCCTGACAGGATGGCAGCCAGGTACAAATGCAGCTGGAATTTTATAGCAGATGGGTACCACTGTGTAGCATTGTGCATCTTTCTGGTCATCTGGCTTATGGAAGAGAAGAAACAGCTGAGCAGATAATTCTACAGAACATGGTGCAGCTTCTTGTAATTGACTTCTGCTGAGATAAGGTAAATGCAGTGACAAGGACCACAGCAATGATGCTGCCAACAACAGCAGCAGAACTTCACCACAGCAATGATGCTGCCAACAACAGCAGCAGAATTTCAGGATGACAGAGGCTGCCAGCCTGTGTACCTGGATGGGTGTTTCCACATCTCCCTGCCATCAGAAAGCTCACTTATCTGCTGCCTTCTGGTCTTTAGCTAACTATCTGAGCTGATCACAATGGAGCAACCACAGGGAAGATCAAAAGTCCTGGAAGGAGCAGTGCTGTTGTGTTACATCAGCAACTTTCTGACCACATCACTAACATCTGATCAGAGAGGACCTACCAATTGTATTGTATGGTTGCCTTCCTGATTCCATTAGGCCTCACAGAGGTATGTTCATGAGTAACCCTCAGCAAAGTTTCAAGCCAAAATCTTCATCTGCAGGACAAGATGTTTTTCATGTTGCTGCAAGGACTCATCAATTATTAAGAAAGGTTCACTAATATTAATGTAGAAACATCCTCAGCAGGAACTGGGGTTCATTTACAGCAGTGCCCAAAGGAAAATCTGCTCTCTGGATAATCTGGATATTAATGGTATTAAGATTTCACACTTCAGTAGGGAATATCTGGTTTATTTGCAGTTCCCCAGCATATGGTGCTCCCTCTGGGTTCCTTGGGCAAAAGAAATAATAGTTTGGCTTCATTTTGCTTAGTCTGGAAAGGGAAAACGTTTTTGGACCATTGTGTAAATGTTGAATTTCTCCCAAGGATGTGTGGAAAGGATTGTTTGTTTAATCCTGCAGGGAGGGAAGGAGGAGGAGTGATTGCTGTAGGGGGGTCCCACTTGAAAGGGTGCTCTCCATAGTGACAGCAGCAGAGCTCAGAGTCATGCTGCTCAGCCTTTTGCTAGTGATGTCCACTGGCATATTTTTTTCTTTAATTTTCTTCATTTTGACACCTTCCAGAGCCTTTTTCTCCAGCTCAGTCCCTTGGTCCCAGCATAAGAATCTATTGGCTTCCCAGCTGTCTCTTCACAGCTCTGAGAGCAAATACAGTAAATCCCTCAAACAGATCTTTTCCTCTTTTCCTGTGGAGATCTCTCTGCTCCTCAACAGAGAAGAGCTATCTCCTTCACACAAGCTGCAGCACAACAGAAATATCCCAAGCACTTGGTGACCCCTATTCATAATATCACTGCCAACCACACAGAACAATCATTTCCCTCTTTCCCACCTCCTCCACAGCTTTGAGGGAGCCATTTCCAGCTATACCTTAGGATTTCTTCTGACTTCCCTTGAGAGGCTGAGCTACACCTGAAACAATTTTCTCCTACCTGCAGCTCTGTGACAGCAGCTGGATGTTGGACCAGCAACAGGAGACTTCAGCAGGCAGGCAGGAAGAGAAGCAAAACCAATTAGATGGTTGCTAATAGCATTCCGCAGTCATCAAAGCCATTCTTCATCCTGAGGATGCTCCCCAGAGGCAAGACTTCCCCAAGGTATAGAAGGATCTCAGTCAAAGCAGCCAATAGGCAAACTGGAGAGATGCACAAGGGTGCTCTTTATCATGCTCTTTCATCACCTTACTTCCAACCATAGATGCACTCCAGTTGCTGAAACAGCAAAGGGAAACGGAAACTCTCTGAGCAGGCACAGGAGGGTTTTTCTTCCTTGAGATCTGTGCACCTTATCTTTCAGTCCTTTTCTTATATCTACAAGTAATTCTAAAACACTCTGCAAAATTAATAGCAATCTGCAATAACTGTTTCATAAAATCATAGAATGGTAAGGTTGGAAGGGACCTCAAGGATCATCTTGTTCCAATCCCCTGCCATAGGCAGGGACACCTCCCACTAGCACAGGTCACTCAAGGCCTCATTCAGCCTGCCCTTGAACACCTCCAGGGAGGGAGCAGCCACAACCTCCCTGGGCAACCTGTGCCAGTGTCTCACCACCCTCACTGTAAAGAACTTCCTCCTAACATCCACTTTCAATCTCCCCTCTGCCAGTTCAAACCCATTGCCCCTTGTCCTGGCATTACAAGCCCTTGTCAATAGTCCCTCCCCAGCCTTCCTGTAGGGTCCCTTCAGATACTGGAAGGCCACTCCAAGGTCTCCTAGAAGCCTTCTCTTCTCCAGG
>WBNM01024508.1:0-15979 GCA_013399055.1 Ramphastos sulfuratus | reverse complement strand
TCCTTCCTCTGCAAAGCAGTTCATTTGGTGGTTGTTGTTTTTTCCCCCCAAAGTAATTTTGTCAGCTTTTTGGAGAAAAAAGTGGAGGTCTCTTCTCCCTAGTAACAAGAGATAGGATCAGAGGAAATGGCCTCAAGTTGCACCAGTGGAGGTTTAAGTTGGACATGAGAAGAAATGTCACTGAAAGGGTTCTCAAAGACTGGAACAGGCTGTCCAGGAAAGTGGCTCAATCCCCATCCCTGGAGGTGTTTCAAAGAAGCAGAGATGTGGTGCTGAGTGGCATGGTTTGGCACCAGACCCAGCGGAGTTAGGTAATGGTTGGACTGGATGATCTTAAAGGTCTTTTCCAACCAACAATCTTCTATGATTCTATGAACTCACAAATACTTAAAATTCTCCAAGTGCAAGTGTGGGCTGTGGCTGCATTCCATACTGAAGTGACCCCTGAGCACATATAAATCCCATTTGCCTGTTTTCCATAGGAGAAATGGTGACCAGGAGACCAGGTCTCAGAAGCAAGCAACCTTTAAAAAGTTGTCACAGGAATTAATGGAAGGAAATTGCTATTCCCTAATGAGCCTCATGTTAGGGAATAGTCACAAGTTAGGAAGGAGACACATGTTGAAATCAGCTTTTACAGGGTTCTTTGGCTTTACTGGACAGGTGATACCAGGGAGAAAACTGATTTAGAGATTATTTTTAGATGAGCACCTCCTAAATGATCTGCCAATTGCTTCAGCAGGAATGTTGACATAGTTTGGAGGAGATACTGTGAGTGGATCCTACACCTTCTGCAGCCTTGTATTTGCTCACTGGAGTTGAAAGGGAGATGAGTACAAATGGCTGTTCACCTGCATCACAGAGCTGCTGTCAAAGGAAAACAGACCACTTAAAATCCTCAGAATATTTCAACTCCTTAGGAGGATGAGAGGGAGAAAGGCTTTGTATTTGTAAGCAACAGTCAGGAGTTTGCTTTAGGCCAGCACATGGCAAAATCCTGTTTTCACCACCAAAAACTGCCAGGTTTTTGTCTCCCCACCACTTCTCAAGAGGAGTCAGCACTGTGATTTGAGGGGGCCGAGTCATGATGTGGATGTGTATGCAGAAGCCTTTCCAAAATGTACATATTGCTCAGCAGAGTCATCCACTTCGGGGGGAAGTTTATGCAGCTCACCCAGCACCCTGGCAGCTTACAGCAACAGGAAGGGATAGATGTGAGGCAGTGATATTCATGGACAAAACTCCAAGCCTGGCATTTAGGGCAGGCAATGGAAAGGCAGAGCCATAGAGCATACCAGTCGTGGTTCTCATGGGTAACTGAAGGCCACACAATTCTTTGGTTTCATTCAATCATAGAGTCACAGACTTCTGTGCCAGTTTGAGACTAATTGGAATATTCTAATGAGAGAAATTAGATCATTGGTTGTGAAAAGAAGATAATGATAAAGTCTACATCATTCATTGGCTTGCTAAAAGGGATAAAAAGCCAAAGTACAAACAATTTGTCCCTCTTTTGCCTTCTTCACTACTGAGCATTGGATCTCTTCTCTCTAATCTCTTCCACTAACTCTGGGTTGCATTTCCAGGTAATGAAGTAAGATAGGGAGAGAGATAGAGGCTTTGAGTCCCTTCTGGGCAGTTCCTTTGTCCAGGAGGAAGTTTGGATTTCTGCATTATTTCTAATTTTTATATAACTGTAAATACTTGCAAATATATATGGAGTCCTGTGTGCAGTTCTGGAGCCCCCAGCACAGGAAGGACATGGAAGTGTTGGAGCGGGTCCAGAGGAGGCCACCAAGATGCTGAGAGGGCTGCAGCAGCTCTGCTATGAGGACAAGCTGAGAGAGTTGGGGCTCTGCAGCCTGGAGAAGAGAAAGCTTTGAGGGGGCCTTGTAGTAGCCTTCCAGTATCTGAAGTGGGCTACAGGAGGGCTGGGGAGGGACTGTTGACAAGGTCTTGTAACGACAGGATGAGGAGTAACGGGTTTAAACTGCCAGAGGGGAGGTTTAGACTGGATGTTAGGAAGTTATTTCCACTGAGGGTGGTGAGACACTGGCACAGGTTGCCCAGGGAGGTTGTGGCTGCTCCCTCCCTGGAGGTGTTCAAGGCCAGGTTGGAGGAGGCCTTGAGTGACCTGTTCTAGTGGGATGTGTCCCTGTCTATGGCACAGGGGGGTTGGAACTAGATGATCTTTGAGGTCCCTTCCAACCTAAAGCATTTTGATTCTATATGGTGTATGTATGCTTGTAAATTTAGCTTTGCTGTAAATAGAGCTTCATCTTCCTTCCAACCCATCTGAGCTGGTCTGGTAAATTTCAGTAGTGGAGGGGAAGTTGCTTAACCAACCACAACTTCATAGAAAGCTTTGGATTGAAAAGGACCTTAAAGATCACCTAGTTCCAACCTTCCTGACATTGGCAGGGACACTTTCCACTAGCCCAGGTTGCTCAAGGTCTCATGCCTGATCTCATCATGACCTAGCTCCTCATAACTGTGGCACATCCAAATTCAGCAGTTCTCTTCTGGCCCCTTATCCTTCAGTCTCTCTGGTGTCACTTCTCAGCCACTGACATGAGACCACAGGCTCAGAGGGATTTTTTCCCTGGTTCTGAAAATCTGGTAGGTGTTTACAACCTACTGACTCATCTCCAGGTGGGATTACACATGCTGCTTCTCAGAAGCCTGGGACATGTTCAGGCAAGGCCAAAGGGGACATGGCTGGGTTTCATGGATACAGAAACTTGCTATTACTTAGTAGTGGGTTGGGGCACTCCTGGCTCCCCAAAGGCATTTATCTGGAGAGGCAATCTGGTCCTCACGACTCCAAATCAGTGCAAGGAGAGAATAGAGAGAGATGTAAAGTGATGAGCGTGGGTTGGAGGTGGAAGACTGCCAGAAGTGGAACAGCAAAGAATGTACTTACAAAAGCTTAAGCTCAAAGGAAAATGAGGGTTCTTCCTGTAAAAGTCAGATGGCTGGGAACAAATACTGAAGGGTGTGTTTCAGAGCAAGGAACACTATTATGGGAAACTCTGTTTCTGACTGGGGAGTCGTTTGATAACCAATGCAACAGTGAGGAAAGGTTAACCTGATCTGTGTGTTGCTTAACACAGAGCATTGAGTAGAAATCAGAATCACAGAATCACAGAATGGTAGGGGTTGGAAGGGACCTCTGAAGATCATCAAGTGCCTAACCCTAACCCTAGCCAAAGCAGGATCACCTAAGGCAGGTCACACACGAACACATCCAGGTGGCTCTTGAATGTCTCCAGAGAAGGAGACTCCACAACCTCTCTTGCCAGTCTGCTTCTGGGTTCTGTCACCCTCATAGTAAAGACATTTTTGAGGTGGAACTTACTGTGCTCCAGTTTGTGTCCACTGCCCCTTGTCCTATCACAGGACACCACTGAAAAGAGCCTGGTCCCTTCTTGATGTTTATAAACACTAAGAAGGTCTCCTCTCAGTCTTTTCTTCTCAAGACCACACCGCCCCAGGTCTCTCAGCCTTTCCTCACCAGACAGATGTTCAGTCCCTTCATCATCCTTGTAACCTCTGTTGGACTCTCGCCAGTAGTTTCCTGTGTCTCTTGAATTGGGGACCCCGAAACTGGACAGCTGTGGACTCACCAGGACAGAGCAGAGGGGTAAAAGAACATGCATTACATTTATTGCTTCTGCTTTCCAAATGAGTCCAGCTGCTGGTGAAATGCAGTGTGCAACTTTAGCACCAGCATTTCAAGCAGCGGGGGGTCAGAGAAGAACCCAGACCATTTATTAATGACTGAGAATCATGAGTTTGAATGAGATACTCAAGGGCTTCAATTTAGCAAGCTCAGTGAGGAAAAGCTTTGACTTCCCACAGGTCTGGAGTTCCAATTCAGGGACCAGCCACATGAAAAAGCAACTCTGCAGCTTACTGCTCTAAGAAACAACATCTCTGGAAATTAAAGTTAGATAAATGCATCCTCCTCACGACACAGACACTTTTAAAGAGAAGGGTAACCATCCACTGGAACAACTTAGTACAGGTGACATTAGACTCTCCATCACAAGTAATTTTTAAGTGAAAATTGGATTATTTTTTTTTTTGGTGGGGGGGAGGGGGGAATTCTAGTTCAAGCAGCAACTACTTCAGCAATGTTTTAGAACCAATATTACATCAAAGGTCAGCCTACAGATGCTGGTTCATTTAATCTAGGCTATGTAACATTTCCAATCTAGCAATTTGAAGGTAAATCACAAGTATGCATAAAGAAGGCCTGGCTGCAAACCCCGTGAGGCATGTTAAGTGTTTTCAATATTTATTTGTTTTTTCTCCAAAAAGTATTCTTGTCTGTGCACTAACTGCAGTGCAGTACAGAGGGAGTCTAGTGTAGGGCTGCGAGGATGATTAAAGGAGTGGAGCATCTCTTTTATGAGGAGAAGCTGAGAGACCTGGGGCTGTTTAGCCAGGGAGAGAGAAGGCTGAGAAGGGACCTTTCAAATGCATATATATATATCTAAAGGGTGGAGGTCATGAGGATGAGGCTGGGCTCTTCTCAGTGGTGCCCAGTGACAGGACAAGGGGCAGTGGATACAAACTAGAATACAGGAGGTTGCATTTGAATTTAAGGAGAAACTTCTTTCCTTTGAGGGTGCTGGAGCTCTGGAGCAGGGTACTCAGAGAAGTTGTGAAGTTTCTTTCTCTGAAGACCTTCAAAACTCATCTGGATGTGTTTCTGTGCAGTCTGATCCAGGCATACCTGCTCTGGCAGCAGGGTTGGAGTAGATGATCTTCAGAGGTGACTTCCAATCTCTACCACTCTATGATTCTCTGAATGTAGACACCACCACAGCAGCATCAGACCGTGCAGCAGCAGCACAAAGCTCAGTGCTGGATGCAAAACCCTTCCACAAATCAAAGTGAATACCTGGGTGCTTAGCCCATGCTGAGCTCCCTGCTGTTGCCTGCAGCTCAGAACTATGAACAGAGGAGATTATAGCAGCAGCTGATCCTGCACCCTCTCCAAAGTGCTTCAAAGAAAGGCCTAGATAGAAAAAGTGTCTTACTCCCTATGAAGTGAGATTTTTCACAGAAGCAATTCTCCCAATTCATTGGGAGAATTTAACTGTAACGAGACTTGTGGTGGATTGTGTCACTCCAAATCAAGCCTTCGTGTCTGCCTCAAGAACATTTTCTCACTCTGCACAAATTCTTGGTCCTGTTAGGAGAATCATCAGGTAATGTTCTCAAGCTTGGGTTTGGATGAGGTCAACATAAATTATTAACATGGTCCCTACTGACTTGAGAAAATAGAAAAAGCAGTGGATGGGATCCATTACGAGAGGAGGAAAAGAGATTTTAGTTGGATGTCGCAGAACTAAAGCCCTGGATTTGATAGTGTCTGCATCTGAATGTGTACTGAACACAGAAACAAATCTGGGGCTATCATTTAAAGAAGGCAAACCACCTTAATTTCAACTCCTAAGTAGTTTTGTAAAGACTCTGGGGGAAAAAAATGAACAAGCTTTCAGACATGACAAGTGCTCAGCAATTCCCACTGATCCTAAGGTCAGAAGCAACAGAGTAGGGTTTTAAAGGAAGAATGATGCAGTTTTGGGGCTTTGACAAAGGAGCCCTATGACAACAGTTGTTAACACCTTAATCCAAACATCCCTCCTGCCCTTTGCCCTCAGAGTCACCGTGCATTTCTTAACTCACTGCCTGGTAGCTGGCTGGGGCCACTGCTCAGCTGTCCAGCTCACTCTGTTGAAGCTCAGACTAGCAAAGTAGACTGCAACCCCCTGAAGAGGGTACAAGCATCTGCTGCCCTCAGCTCTGAGGATGCAGGTCTCTTGGGAAAAGTAAGGTGAGCAGCTGCCCAGCAGTAGTAAAACACAGTGCTGAAGAATAAAACCCCTTTTTTTTGGTTGCAGATCTTAGTTTTGGACACAGCTGTGTCCACAGGCATCAAACCTTCTGCAGGATGTACCTGGCACTGTGAGGACAACCCCCCAAGTCTTCAGGCTGCCAGGGATCCAATGTATCTACGGGAGGATATTCTTCCCCTGTGGATAAATGTTTAGGGGCTTCCCAAAGTTCAGTTTAATGAGACAGTCATGCAAATTCAGAGAGTATTTGGGGATATTTCAGGCTTTCATTACTGCAAAACAGAAAGGAGATCTCCAAAATGCCATTTCAGAGAAGAAAACCATTTTGAAGTCCTCCTAATGGAAAAATTATTCAAAAAGCAAGATCTTCAGATTTCTCTGAAAGTATGCAAAATAGTTTTTGCATAGCTCCTTCACTGCATGTCAAATTTTAACTCAGACTGAACTTCTGCAGGCAAACTGTAAATGCTTTTTAATAACAGCACTGCTATTATTCATTTCCTTGTCAATAAAAACAACTTTTCAGCTGCTGGAATCCACAATCTCCTAACTTTCTGAACTTCTTGAACCCTTAACAGGTAATACGTTCATTTTAATCTGCAGTTTTTGGGGACACTGACTGTGATCTAAAACTCAGGGTTTGTAATTGTGTTTGCTCTCTTTGAAGCAGAAAAAGGCTATCAATAGCATATCAATTATATGATCATGCTGGGCCATTTTATACTCTACCTTCATGTTTCCTATGGAAAACATAATTATCACTATTATAACCTACGACAAAGGAAGGTATCTATGAAGTGTAACTCCAGCTTATCTTGACAACAGTTTCTTCACTGGAGGAAGCCATTATGTTTCTGTTGTTTTGTGAGGAAATCTTAAAGCACTATAATTTCATTTTCCCAGTATTGCATCCAAGAGAATTATTGTCTCAACCCTTTCCTTCAGCTCACCCTTTCAGACATCTGTCAGACCCAGCTTCTCCTCCATGCCTTTCAAGGGGAACAATAAACACATGAAAATAGAGTCTCTACAGTCTCTCTGGTGTTTGATACATCAGGAAGTGCTGGAAACTTCAGAGCAGCTCCTCCAGTCTCCAGTCAAGGATGTTTACAAAGACTGTAATGATTGGACTAGGGGCAATGGCTTTAAACTGAACAAGAGCAGATTTAGATTAGATGTGAGGAACAAGTTCTTTACCATGAAGGTGCTGGAATGCTGCAACAGGTTGCCCAGGGAGGTGGTTGAGGCTCCATCCCTGGAGATACTCAAGGTGAGGCTCATCAGGGTTCTGGGCAGCCTGATCTAGTTGAGGATGCTCCTGTTCACTTCAGAGGGGACTGGATTAGGTGACCTTTGGAGGTCCCTTCCAACCCAGCCCATTCTATGATTCTGTGTTGACTCAGAATCATAGAACTATTGAGGTTAGAAGAGACTTTTGTGACCAAGCCCAACCTCTTGCTTAGACCTCACAATCCTATCACTACTGCTAAGCCACTGCCACTAATCCACATCCCTTAGCACCACATCATCTTTTAAACACCTCCAGGGATAGCAACTCCACCACCTCCCTGAGCAGCCTGTTCTAATATCCTATGAAGGTGGCTTGTTTGCAGAATTTTTCCAACAGAGCAGTTGTTGGGGGGAATAAAAGGTGCTTTAAATGTAGACAGATCCAAAGGGAATATCAGTGTGAAACTCTTCTGAGCTATGGATTTTCAGATCTGTTACAATGATGGGGTTTGGTCAACTTTAAGGCAAAACCTCAACATAAGAACCATGCTCCTCACAAAATGAAAGCCTATGCCCTAGAGCCTGCAGTAAAATCCCTCAGCGAGATGGCAACAGGAATGTTATAACACAAAAAGTAAAGTGACACATTGTCCTTGATCTCCTTCTTCAGAAAGGACAAAGGAATTTTCCAAAGCTTTCAAAAACAGTTCACAGAATCACAGAATTAACCAGGTTGGAAAAGACCTCTAAGATCGAGTCCAATCAATCACCTAAGCCTTCTAATTAACTGAACCATGGCACTGAGTGCCTCATGCAGCCTCCTCCTAAACACCTTCGGGCATGGTGACTCCACCACCTCCCCAGGCAGCCCATTCCAATGCNCTCCCTTCAGGTAGTTGCAGAGAGCAATGAGGTCTGCCCTGAGCTTCCTCTCCTCCAGGCTGCGCACCCCCAGCTCCCTCAGCCTCTCCTCACAGAGCTGTGCTCCAGGCCCCTCACCAGCCTTGGTGCCCTTCTCTGAACACATTCAAGCACCTCAAGACATTTGTCTTGAAACAGCCAACCAGCCCAGAGAATTCAACCTTGTTAACTAGTAAAGGAAATATTGTAGTAAATGAAAATAAGATTTGGGGATATAAAAATGTTAGGCACATCTAACTCCAGGTATTAAAAATTCTGTTTAATAATGACAGTGGCAATCCACACGACAGCACTTAAAAGCAATTTCACTAAGGGAAACTACCACCTAAAGTGGTTTCCCATAAATAGAAAGGTTTCCAGTTTCTTAGTTTTCATGACCTAGAAGTCAGGAGTAATAAGCCTGGACTTCTGGAAATTTCCAGTGTTTCTTTTTGGAGGTGTTACATGCATTTTGAGAGAAGCCAACAGGTTCATGCTGAATGCATGAGTCAGAAAAGTTCTGATCCCAAGGCAGTGAAATAATTAGTTGATTTCATTGGAAAGCCACTTAAGAAAAGACTTCACTGCAACTCACTGAACTATCAGCAAAAGAAAACCACCAAAACTTGATTTACTTTTTAAACTGATTTGATATTTAAGAGGCAAGTCCACTTCTTTTTACTGGCCACTTTGATATGAAGCAGTTCTGGGAAACTCTAAAACTTCTCTTTTTTTTTTTTTTTCCTTTTTTGATGCTGATTAGAAATTATCACAGGCCCTTCTTACACGTTGTCACCCTTTCAGCCCTTTATCATACCATATGATTAAGGCCTTGTTCCGGAGAAGATTTTTTTGTTGTTGTTGAGGATATCTAGCTGAATAGAGATCAGAGGATCTTCTTCTCCATCTTGATTTTCAATAGAAGCTCACCAGGCCGAACAGCTTGCAGGCACTGGGCTGAATGAGATCCCTGGAAGAATGAATTACAAGCACTAAGCTTGACTGTGTTGATTCCCAAATCATCACACTGTGGGTATAGACATAAAGCCAATTACACAATATGCAAATATATTGTATCACATCTGGATTGCATATGCTCAGCTTCCTCTCCATAGAGAAATCCTTTGCATAAGATACTAGCAATTAACAGAAACACAACTATGGTGACAGATATGATTTAGCTATCAGAGAAAAAGGAAAAGACCATCTTCTTCCACCAAATTATATATCTGTGTATGCATACGTAGCAGCAGAAGGAGATTGATGTCGCTGAGGGCTGCTAAAAGCAGAAACAGAACTGCTGTGTACAACATTCCTCTGTCCTAACCCGGCTGATTTTCAGATTTGAGCAGAACAGCCCACTCACTGCTGCAGCTGGAGCTACCTTTCCATGTCTTGCACTCTCTCGATGTAAGAAACAGACTGCAGAAAGCAGAGCTCTGGATGTTAGTTAATGACAGTGCCAGAAAAGCCCAGGAGGATAACTTGGATAAATTCTGTAGCAGATTACGAGATGCAGTCAAGTAAATATTGCTTTGCTGCTAAGACTGCTTATGGTTTTGTCCTTTTTCCTGAGACTGTTTCCCAAAGCAGAAGCACAATGACAGGTTTTTCAGTTCACATAGGTGAGCAGCATGAAAAGACATATTTAGAAAAGACACTCAGCCCAGCTAAGTCACAAAATCACAGAATCACAGAACGTTAGAGGCTGGAAGGAACCTCGAAAGATCATCCAGTCCAAGCCAGAGCAGGATCACCCATACCAGATCACACAGGAAAGCATCCAGGCAGGTCATGCCTATTTGATCACAGTATCTCACTATGGTAGGGGTTGGAAGGGACCTCAAGTCCAATCCCCCTGCCAAGGCAGGTTCACCTAAAGAAGGTCACACAGGAACAAATCCAGGCTGGTTTTGAATGTCACCAGAGATGGACACTCCACCACCTCTCTGGGCAGCCTGCTCCAGTGCTCCATCACCCTTAATTTAATGAAGTTCCTCCTCATGTTTAGATGGAACTGCCTATGTTCAAGCCTGTGTACTTTCACTGAAGCGAGAGAAAGCAGCACTAACAGCCACCTTTTAATAATCCCAATTTTTAAAATATTTAAGCTGGTTTGGCATCTGTGCTACTCCACTTTCCTTTCCCACTTGACACTATCTACCTAAAATATATATTCTCCCTGGCCATGCATGACTATCTACATCCCAAAACAATCATTTTCAAGTGTTGCCAAACACTAATAATCTTACAATTCAGAAAAATCTCCCCCCCTTGGAAATTTCTGTATGTGAAGTCACTATATAGAACAGACAAATTCGTGTTTTCCCTGTTGCCTGTCACAGACTACTCAGAATAAGCCTGGGGTCTCAAGGGGTCCACAGAGCCCAAGTTAAAAATCAAAAAGTTGGATTTGGGGGTTTGTCAGTTTGTCTTCCATTAAATAGTATCTCAAGGAATGTGGGTTAGCTGACAGTGTGTGCAGCTTCGCATCAGAGTGAAAAAAACCACCACTGTTCTTCCCACTATTGTGATCAAACTCAGTAACAAGCAGTGGCTGCCCTCGGACCCATTAATTAGGTGGCTTCTTATTTTAAAACAGATGCAAATATTTCTCCATCTGTCATGGAGAATACAAGGGGACTAGGCAAACTAATAAGCCCTCAGTGCTTTTGCTGGGTACATTTATCCTTCTATCTTGTGAACACTTGGGCATACCAACAGCAGTGTGCCTGTATGCAGTGCGACCAGATTTGCTGAGATCACATCTAAAGATGTTTGTCAGATCAAGGCCTCAACTGTCACTGAAGTGCTTAATTTGCATAATTTGAACTGAAGAGAGTAGTAGTGGCATGGCAGTACCTGGGCAGAGTAAATGTAAAGTTAGATGCACAAGGGAAAAGGCTTTTTTATTATTATTTTTTTCCCCTCCCAAATATTTGAAGCCATGAGCAATCCAGTATGTTCCAAATTGAAAACACTCACTTTTTTACAGAATTTTTATGAACCCTAGGAATGAAAATTAATTTGGACAAGTTGAAAGAGAGACTCAACTCCATGACTAACATGGGAATTACCCTAATCCTCTCTTCAACTTAATCATGGAATTTTAACAAGGTTTTTCTGGAAGCCCTTGAGATCTCCTAGGTTGAACCTTAACTTATGTCTGTTATTTTTATACTCCTTAAAACACATTCATAAATGCAATCTGTGGCTGAGTTATGAGATAAACCCTTTGAGTTCTAAATCACTTGTTTGAATCTTGGCCAGAAATTGCCACCGTTAGCTGGCTTGTGCAAGATATACGTGAAAAGGGTCGATGAGCTCACTCTAGCAGCACTTCGAACTGAATCTCCAGCTATGCCTACTTAATGTTACATTACTTCTCTGGAAAGAAAAAAAAAAAAATTAAAAAGGAAAAAGCTGTTCTCTGGAGTTCGTGCTACAGATGAATAGCATAAGCCCTGAGGAATCATCCATGTCTGGAAGCAATGCACAAGGCTCTGCTCTGCTCTCCCAAACATATGCCTCTCACCCATAGAGACGTGGTGCGGAGATTATCCCTCAAAAGGCAGAAGCCACCCCTGCTCTCTTAGCTTCTCTTGATCACAGTGCCCAGAACTAGGAAAACTCTGTGAGCTGGGGGAAACTTTAGGTTACGACTGTGTAAATGAGGGAAGCCAACTGCTTGATAGAAACTTGTTCAAGGCTCCAAGATTCAGTTAAACGACGTTGGCGAGAAAGATTCTTCTGCCAGTGTTACTATTTCTGCAAAGTAAATTTAACGGCAGCAGCAGAACCGTAAGAAGCATCAGTCAGAGCTCAGATCTGGTAACCTTCCAGATATGTTGCAGAGCCTTTGATTTTTTTTTTTTTTTTTTTTTTTATCCAGGCCTTTAGGGATGGATGGGTTGAGGGATAGGATGGGCCAGGCTCATTTAGATAACAGGTAATTACTCTCATTGGGCAGCTGGTTTATAGAGTTGTTTATATTGTGTGCTTTGCATTTTGTGGAACACTTGTAAGAGTAAGGGCTCAAATACAGTCATTAGTAAATGCTAATATTATGCCTACCTACCAGAAAATACAAAAGGAGGCTGCTACTCAGGGAAAGTCACCATTTAGTGAGCAAAGCCAAGTAGGGAGCTGCACTGATTGCTGAAGAGACCCAACACATGTTCCATCAGGTGCAAACCTCCTTGTAACAGGATCTAAACATCAGCTGTGACCTCCTTGCTCCCTTTCCCCCTATGTCCCGGGCTGGATTTTAATGCAGAACCTCATTCCCAGACACTACTTCCCTCCTATCTTTTTGTTTTTCTCAACTGCTGGCTCCAGTACAATTTCATGGGCTAGAACTTTGAAGAAAGAGTGAGAAGAGAGGGGTTTGTGTGGGGGGCTGTTTTTCTAATCGGGGCAGGCTGAAATCGGCTGAGTTTCATTTGGAATTTAACGCTTGCAGGTGGCTCCCAGTTGCCTGGGCTCGGCCCTGCCCCGCGGAGGCGGTGGAGCTGGGGCTGCGGATCCGGTACCGGCTCCAGCGGGCATCTCCCCCGCTGCTTCTGGCTTCTTCTCCCCCTCCTCTGACTTGAGTAAACAGCTGCACGGCAGCTCGCAAGTGACCGGTATTTTCAATTTGGAAGCTAATGAAATCAGCCTCCTCCAAGCCTCTCCTTACCCCGCCTTCCTCCTGACAAGAAATAAAAGCAAATCCGCCGTTTCCGTTCAAAACACGGGCATGGCGTTCGCGTTATCTTCTAAGGCAGGTGCGGGGAGGGGAAACAAGCACTCACAACCAGAACATTCATTTATTTATTTATATAAGTTTAAGTGCAAAATACGATGCTTTAATATAAACAGTGCACCGTTTTGAATCACCACTTGATGAGATTGTCTGGGGGCCAATGCCTACAAATCCTCCCCTTATTATGTCCCAGGTTGGGAGCTGTGATGCATGGACACAAAACAACTTTGCTCAGTGACCTGTGGGCGAGAGAAAAATCCTTGCCAGCTCTGCAAATGACCCAGCACTGATACTTGCTCCCGTTAAGTGTTCACTCAGCAACACTCCCCCGTCCCGTTATGTACGCTGACATATTTTGGACCTGCAGACTGTAGCATTGGCCGAGCTTTCGGACACATTTGCTGAGAAAATTCAGCAGATAGTTTGGGAAACAAACAATCCAAAACAAAAAACCAACTAAAAAAAAACTCAAACAAGACGATGAAAAACACATCAAGGGAAAAAAAAACCCACACAAAACAAAACCCTACCCCCCCAAAAAACCCCCAAAACCAAACAACAAACACCCCCCCCAAAAAAAGGAGTGAAACGCGGAGTGCGGGTGAAAAATGAAAGAAAAAATAAAACCCAAGGCGAATCCGCTAGACATTTAAGAGTTGAGCGAAACTCGCCCTGCCACCAGCACCAAGGGGATGGGTAGGGGTGTCCCGGGGCCCCTACGGCTGAGCCTCATCCCCGCCCGTCCTCCACCGAGCATGGGTCCTTTCTTTCCCAGAAGTTCTCCCTTCGCTCCCAAAACACTCGCAGCGCACCAAGTCAGTGGGTTGGGATTTATTCCCGCTCTCCTCCCTTGGCTGTTGGCGTTGCGGAGTGACCTGGCGTTGTTGCCCTCTCCGCTGCCCCCAGCGCCGGCTCTCTGGGGACCGAGGAGGGCAGCACTGTTTGCAGGCGGCAGCGAGCCCCGGCGCTCGCTGTGCCGTGCCGTTCCCATTGGCCGTGCGGCCGACGGGGAGCGACGGGAGGCGGAGGGGGAGCTGCAAGCAGCAGCAGCAGGCAGGGAGGCAGGCACCGGGCGAGCGCATACACACACCACACACACACACGCACGGCAGGCAGAGGCTGCTGGGGCATTGTTATCATTGTGCTTCAGCGGAGGGGTTTTGCGTGCAGGGGGAGGGGTGGAGGGAGGAGAAGAAAGAGGGAAAGTGCGGGGCGAGAGCATGCAGCAGGGCTGAGGCCGGAGCAGCGGCGGTGCTGGCGTGCCCGGGCTGAGAGGAGCCGCCTGCCCGAGCGCACTGAGGGGGCACCGGCGGGAGGAGCGAGGCACAATCCAGGCGTGGGGAAGGCAGGCAACCAGCCGACAGGAGCCGCCGCCGCACCGGTCTCGCAGCAGCAGCGACTTCTTTCTTATCTCCCAGCCTTTTGTTCGCCCATCCTCCTCCTCCTCTTCTCTGCCCACNGGGAGTTCAGCCGCCAAAGTGCGGATCTCGGTGAGAAGGGTACGGGAGAGTGGCTGCGCCGTTACCCCCTGCGGCAAGGGTGCTCCGGGGTGGATTGTGCCGCTTGCACGGAGCCACCTGCTCGGGGGCAGCCCCGCAGCTGCGCTCCCGAGAGGGGAGAGCTTGTGCCCGGGACTCGGCAGGGAGGGAGAGGGAGCTCCTCGGCGCAAGAGGGGTAGCGGTGCCGCCGCGGAGGGGACGCGGATTGTTCCCCACGCGCTCCTAGGAGAGCAGGTGCCGGAGGATGGGGAGCGTGTGGGGTGTCCGATATCCGCTCGGTCGGCAGGAGGACGGGACCACGGCGCCGCGGTGAGCGCAGTACCGGTGCAGGGGGACTGAGGGGACGTCAGCCCTTGGGCTCTGCTTAGGGCAGGAAAGGCAGGAGTGCAGGGCAGCGGGCAGAGCTGCGCCCCAACTCGAGAGGCTGCGGGGGGGCGCGGCATCCCCTGCGGGCCGCGCCTCGGCCACCTCCGGCTCCCGTGCCCGCTAATTCCTTCCCGGGAAGAATTTAATCAGCCTCCGCTTGGGCACTGGGCTTCCCCACCCCCCTGCCGTTAACGGGAATTTCCGCTGGGACGGGCTCGGCCTCCGAAATGTTTAATTTATTATCAAAGTCCTGCTGCTGCCTCCCCCCGGCGGCCTCGCCAGGTCAGGCCGGGCGAGTGGCGGGGTCCCGGGCAGGCAGCGCTCGGGCACAAGGCAGCGGTGTGCCCGAGGGCTTTCTCCGTGGAGAAAGTAGGGGGGTGCGGGCCAGCGCCCCTGCGGGGGCGTCGTGAAGCTGATGGGACGCTGTGGGGGGGACTACAGGCACGAGAAAATGGATCCCGCTTGGGGCAGCGAGGGCAGTGCCTGCGGGGCGGTGGTTGGGCTGGGCTGCGACGCGGGGTGTCCGGACCCAGCGCGGAGCCGGAGGTGGGGGGGGAAGGACGGACCCCGAGCAGAGATCGAGGGCAGGTGGTGAGGGTGGCGGTGGGTTCCCTCCTCGCTTTGTGCTCGCTGAGCTCGTATCCGGCGCGGCGCCGGGGGTGGTGAGGGCGGTAAGTCTGAGGGACAGATGGCGCAGATCATCGCCTCTTAATGGTATTTATGGTTGGGGCATTTCTGGCGGGCCGGGGCAGCGGGTTGAGGCGAGGCCGGCGGCGGGGCCGGGAGTGCCGGTACGGCCGCGACACCCTCCCGCAGCGGCTGGCGCAGGGCAGGGGGAGGCGGCGGTCGGCAGCCACTGTCCATGGTGCAGCGCACCCGCTGCCCCCGCCCGCCTCCGCCGCAGCGGGGGCAGGAGCAACCCGGTCGTCCTCCCGGCCCCGCTCCCCCCCGCCTCTGACACCTCCCTGCCCCTCACGGGGTCCGCGGGCAGTTGAGTCTTTCCCTGCAGTTTGCCTCTCAGGGGCTGATGACTTGCACCAGGCGAGGGAGGTGCTGGAAAGGCTGCTCCGCGGCAGCCGGGGATTTTCCCTGGAGTCTGAGGAGGACACGGGGCTGGCTGGCGTGACACAGGAGTGTCCGGCTGGCCCTGAGCTGCTTCCATGTGAGAGCAGCCAGCCCTGTTCAGAAACTTGTAATGTGCCACTTGCAGGCAGTTGTGATGTTGGATTGGTTTTGAGATTTGTTTTTTTGGGTTTTTTTTTTTTTTGTTGGTTTTTTTGTTGTTGTTGTGAGCATGTTTTCTATACTAGATGATTTTTGGCTGTATTTATTTTTTTGCCCTGTTTGGTTGTTTTTTGGTGTGGTTTTTT
>WBNM01024507.1:8929-19774 GCA_013399055.1 Ramphastos sulfuratus | reverse complement strand
GGTGTTAAAGAGCAGGCCGGGAGGGATGGTGCTTGGAAGTGGCTGAGCAAAGTGACCCTGAACTGTTGCGGGCTGCGGAAGGTGCTGGGGAGCAGCTCAAACCCCCTCCCCAAAATGTGCTTTTAACCATCTGCCTGCTCTTCCATATTGCTCCCGATGTTGGCAGGACATGTTTGGCTTTCTGAGGGCTGGTTCCCGTTGCTCCCCATCCCCACCATCCCTCATACCTAGGAGGGAGGCAAATCACCTCCTTACTCATCCTCTCCACAGCAGGTTGGGGTTGTCCTAGGATGGGTTGGTCCAGAGAAGGCCCCAACCTTCCTCTCCTCCATCCCAAGGATGAGTCTTGTTTGTCGCCCCACCTTGGGAAGCCCTCCCCTCCCAGCCTGGTTGAGCCTAGAGTGGGCAAGGTCTGGCAGTATCTGGAAGGGTCTTGGTGGGCTCTCTCTGCCTGGAAATAGCATTGATGGGATCCCAGAGTGGGCTGTGATTGTTTGGGAACAGGGTTGATGGGATCTGTGAGTGGGCTGTGATCCTTGGGGAATAGAACTGATAGGGTCCCTGAATGGGCTGTGATATCTGGGAAAGGGATTGATGGGGTGCCCAGGCTGTGGCACAGCTCAGAGGGTTTTGGCATAGGCTTGCTGGGGCATCAGGCACCAAATTAACTGATTTGGTGCATGCAGAGTGGAAAAAAAAAAACCAGGACTGAAGCTCTTGTGGTCCTCCTGGGAGCCCTGAGGTGGGACATGGCTGGGCTGAGCTGTTTGCTGCCTCTCAGCCCCAGTGTCTCTGACCTCCCCACTGGGAGGGGACAGGTGCTGGCATGGGTATGCTGGGGACATCCAAAGACCCTGAAGCAACTCCAGGGCCAAGGCTGATGTGTGGCCAGGCACTCCAGTGAAGATAGGGGGGGGAGGAATTCTTCTCTCCCATCTTTGTCCTCAGCAAATAACTTGCATTTCTCCTGCTTGGCTTTGACTGGGCCATCACCAGCATTTGCATTTGATGTTGGGTGTTTCCATGTACCCCTGCCAGCTCAACAAACCCACCAGTGTCCACAATTCAGGGAAAAAGAAAAAGAAAAAAGAGTGTTTCCAGCTTTTCTGGGCACTGAGAGAGGGATTGATGAATGGTTTGTTGAGTTGAAAGAGCTACCAGCTCTCCAGGGTCATGGTTTGAAGCCAGGCTGATTAATTTGTGGTGCTTATTAGCAGGTTGGGACTTTTTAGAGTGCAAATAAATTCAGAACTACGTTGAAGAAAGGCTGAGGGGCTGCATGGAAAGAACCTTTCAGCAGGGTGAGGAAAGGGCTTGTATGAAAAGCACCTTCAGTAGGATGAGGAAAGACTCTGCTGGTAATTTCTGGGTGAAAACTTGGAAGATTCATGCCATGCACTCAACTTTTCACCAAAGCACTTCAAAACTCTTAACAAACCCTACAGATTTTCTTTCCTGCTGTATGGACTCTCCTGATGGAAGCTAAAGAAAACCCAGGAGTAGGCTTCTGACCTGTCCCAGGGTCTTTCCAGTTCAAATCCCAACACTGAGGTGGTGAACATGTCCTTCACCCACTGGTTCTTCCCCTGGGTGTGAGAGTGGAGCCTATGGCTCAGATGATGTGATGGGGGTGGAAAGAAACTGCGTGAGCACCAGTGGGAGAGGAGAAGCTTTTTCTAGGTGGTTTCATCCTCCAGGAGAGTCAATGTGAGGTAGGGACTTGGAGAGGGTCTGGTGACCTGTGGCTGGGAGCAACAGAAGGGCTTGAGGACCAGGAATTGTTCTCACAGGGAGCTGGGGGAAGGAAGGAGGCCCAGGGGACTTGTGAGATGTTTGCATCCTGTCTAAGTAAAACCAGTAAAGCCCACATCTCCCAGTGCTGTCAGGAACAGGCATTTAGAGCATTCCTTCAACAACTCCTCCCATGCTGGGGCTGTGTCCCAGGCAGTGCTGGGAATAGGATCCATGGGCAGGGAAACATAAACGTTGGCAAAATTTCCTAGGAGGAAAACTTGTCTGAAGATGAGCTCTGGGCACCCAGTGCCAGGCAGAACTGTCCTAGACTCTACCTGAAGCATGGTGGGGGCAGGAAAACCAATTTTTGGGGGGTGCAGGAGGGGTGGAGGAAGGCAGGGTGTGGGCAGAACTATCTGCTGTCAGGATGTGAAATGAGCTGATTTCATCTGTGTCCCAAGCCACCCACTTCCCTCCCACAAGAAGATACAGCAGCAGCCTCCACGCAGCCCAGACCTTGGATTTTGGGGGAGTTTGCTACTCAGGAGAGTTGGAGAAGATTATAAATAGGACAGAGAAGGAAGGATTGGAATGCAAAAAGAGCCCACTCCTCATGGTGGGGGAACTGCCCAAGTTCTGTGACATCATGGCATGGCATGGCGTGACCAGACCCCATACCATGCCAGCTCAGCATGGCCAGGGCTTCTCCAGGCTCTACAATAAAGAGCCAGCAAGGTGGTAGCCTTCAGCTCTGGGGCAGGTCCAAAGAAGGGCAACAAAGCTGGTGAAGAGTCTGGTGGAGAACAGGTCTGGTGAGGAGCAGCTGAGGGGCCTGGGGTTGTTCAGTCTGGAGAAAAGAAGGCTGAGGGAGACCTTCTGGCTCTCTACAGCTCCCTGAAAGGAGCTTGGAGCCAAGTGGGGCTTGGTCTCTTCTCCCAAGTAGGAATTGACAAGATGGGAGGAAATGGCCTCAAGCTGTAATAGAGAAAGTTAGGGTTGGAGATAAGGAACAGTTTCTTCCCCTTAAATGTTGCCAAGGCCAGCCCCAGGCTGCCCAGAGCAGTGGTGGAGTCTCCATCCCTGAGGGATTTCAAAGCCGTGAAGATGCGATGCTGAGGGCCATGCTTTGGTGGTGACCTGGCAGTGCTGGGCTGGTGGTGACCTGGCAGTGCTGGGTTGGTGGTGACCTGGCAGTGCTGGGCTGGTGGTGACCTGGCAGTGCTGGGTTGATGGTTGGCTTCAATGACCATGGAGCTCTTTTCTACCAAAACCAATTCTCTGCTTCCATAAATTTGGAGAAGATAGCTTTAAAAGAGCTTGAGGTTGTTCTGAGGGGTGAAGTCTAAAGAGGATGCCACCTGCAGTATCCTCCAGAAACCAGGAGGTTTCACCTAAACTTAAGGAGAAACTTCTTTGGTGTGAGGGTGTTGGAGCCCTCAGGCTGCCCAGAGAGGTTGTGGAGTCTCCTTCTCTGGAGAGCTTCCAACCCCCCCTGGCCATTGTGGTGCTGGGCAAGCTGCTGTGGGTGCCCCTGCTTGATCAGGGGGTTGGCCTGGATGATCTTCAGAAGTCCCTTCCAACCCCCACCATGCTGGGATTCTGGGGGAGGTCTCACAGTGCACATTAGCCTGAATTATCCAGTGGTCTCCTCTGGCTTTATTATCTATTAATTGGCATTAATCATCCAGCCTAAAAGAACAGTTCATCCTCCTAGTTCAGCAAGGAGGTGAAGCCAAACCCAGAACTCAGAGAGGAAATTGCAGCCATGGCCTGACATGATCAAATGCAGCAGATAAAGAGTGCCCTAAATAAATAGTAATTACCATGGAGGTCCTTGATGGGGAGGTTATGGTGGAGTTGCAGTGTCCTCTGCCTCAGGGGCAAGAGCAGATTTAGACCATCTGGGGCAAGTGCTGATCCCATGGAAAAGCTGCTACTGGTCTGATCAATAGGAAGCTTTACTGAAGGCACTGAGTCATGCTGGCAGGGTTCTGCAGAAGTGAGGCTTTAGACAACACACTACTTCTGGAGAAATAACAGGTGAAGCCCTCTCTGGGTGTTTCACTGAAAAGGAATGTGATGAAGCAATGTGTGTGCTCTGATGGTTGAAAAGTGGAATCCCTAAATCCCAGCATGATGGGGGTTGGAAGGGACCTCTGGAGATCATCCAGTCCAACCCCCCTGCTACAGCAGGGGCACTCACAGCAGCTTGCCCAGCATCACAATGGCATGGGGGGTTTGGAAGCTCTCCAGACAAGGAGACTGCACAACCTCTCTGGGCAGCCTGCTGCGGGGCTCCAGCACCCTCACAACAAACAATTTTCTCCTCCTGTTCACGTGGAACCTCCTGGGTTCCAGTTTGTGCCTGTTGCTGGGCACCACTGAGAAGAGTCTGGACTCATCCTCTTGCCCCCCCACCCTTTATCTCTGGCTGAGCATTGAGCAGATCCCCTCTGGGGCTGCTCTTCTGCAGGCTCAGCAGCCCCAGGGCTCTCAGCCTTTCCTCCTTACAGAGATGCTCCAGGCCCTTCAGCATCTTTATAGCCTCCACTGGACTCTCTCCAGTAGTTTTCTGTCTCTCTTGAACTGGGGAGCCCAGAACAGCTCTGAATAACAATAATAATAACAATAATAACAATAACAATAACAACAATAATAACAGTAATGATAATAATGATAATAATCGATCATCATCATAATCATAATAAAACCAAACCAACTCTTGTTAATGGATTAGGAGTGAGGTGACCAAGGTTACTAGACAAGAGATTAATGGGATTTATCACTGCTTGGTGTTTTTCTGGTGGTGTTCAGATCAGCACAGCTCCTCTAACTCTGCACTCAACCGGGGATAAGCACTGGGCAGCAGGGTCAGGTCCCCATGCAGGATCCCTGGGCGGATGCTCCTCCCACCACCAGTGGTGCCCGGAGGCAGTGGTGAAAGCAGATACAACCCAGGGGAGGGTGTGGGGGGACTGAGGCTTTCTCTGCCTCTTGCTGCCTTAAAATCCATGTGTTTTAAGTTGGGATTCAGCCATGTGGCAGCTGGAAAAGCCTCGTTTATTTGGGATACCCAGGCAGATGTTACTTACAGAGAAGAAATAGAGATTTAGGCTGGACATTAGGAAGCATTTCTTTAGTGGAAGAGTGGTCAGGTGTTGGAACAGGCTGCTCAGGGAGGTGGTGGAGTCACCACCCCTGGAGGTGTTCAGAAAGCATGTGGACTCAGAGCTTTGGGATGTGATTTAGTGGGCATGGTGGTGGTGGGTTGATGGCTGGACTTGCTTATCTTTGAGGTCTTTCCCAACTTTATTGATTCCATAAGTAAAATGGATTCCTGAGGTGGGTCCAAGGCAGGTGCAGGAGGTGTAGTGGCTCTTCTGGAGGAGCTTCTGTGCAGCACATGCTGGGTGGAGGTCATGAAATGGTGCTTGGTGGCGCAGCTGGAAGGAGATAAGGAGGTCACATTGCTCCAGGATGGAACAAGGGCAGGCAGCAGTGAATTGCTAATAAAGAGCAGAACAAACCCCCTTGTCTCCAGCAGTGTTCACTCATCTCCAGCTTTGGATGGGATTTCTGGGGGGGGGGGGGGGGGGGGGGGGCGGCGAGGANGGGGGGGGGGGGCTAGCAGCCAGCATAAGGGGTTGCTTTGAGCCTAAAAATGGAAGATTCCTCATTTCAAGAAGTTTTACTCTCATCAAAGGCAACTTCTCTGGCCCGGGGGCTTTTTAATGAGTTTTAATTGAGATTCAATGCAGCATTAATCTGGTGCTTGAACATTGCCAGTCTGTGACTAGCAAGCTCGCTGGGTGCTGTAATTCATCCCCTGAAAATGCAACCCTGGGTCCTCCCCCTACACCCCCCCCCCTTCTCCTCCTTTTCATGGAAATTTTATCAAATGATGAATAGTTCAATTCATTACCCAGCGAGAGGAGAGCTTGGAGGAGCTCAATCCTGGATTCCTATCTCCAGAGTCAGGGTGTAATGACCCAAATCTGGCAGCCAGCAATACCTACGTGATGGAGCCAGCTGCTAGAGTGTGTGTGTGTGTGTCCCCACCCCCAAATCTGTGAATCCCACCGTTCCCGAGTTGGGAGGGGACTGGTGCCAAGCTGAGCTCCCAGAAATCCTCAGCTCCTTTGTTCGATGCAAAGCTGTTGGCAAAGTCCCCTCGCTGCGACTCTCCAGATGGATTCAGTCTGCTGAGCCTCCAGCAAAAGCCCCAGGAGCAAAACTGGCCAGGGAGAGGCTGTGCCAGGGCAGGGTTGGAGCTGATGAGATGTTTGAGGTGCATAAATAGGGCTGAAGCCATCAGACCCCAAGTCCGGATTTGGGTCCTGCTGTGGTGTGTAGCTGATATGCACCACAGAGACCCTGTGTGACAGGGGACATGGGCATCCTCCAGCAGGGCAGGGTGACAGCCAACCTGCTGGCCCAGGGTGGGAAGGGACCTTTAAATCTCATCCAGTCCAACTCCCCTGCAGCCAGCAGGGACAGCTGCAGCTAGAGCAGGTTGCTCAGAGCCCCAAACAACCTGACCTGCTCCAGAGATGGAGCACTACCACCTCTCTGGGCAACCTGGGCCAGGCTCTCAGCATCCTCAGGGTCAAACATTTCTCCCTTCTCTCCAATCTGAATCTCCCTCTTTGATTTCAAACCATTACTCCTTGCCCTATCACAACAGGCCCTGCTCAGAAGTCTGTCCCCAGCTTTCTGATTGTCCCCTCTAATCCTGCAAGCCCACCAGAAGCTCTCCCTGGAGCCTTCTCTTCTCTAATAAGACTTTCCAACTTGTTTTTTTCTGTGCTCACATAAAAGCATGGCTCAGTGGCAGGATGGGAGCTCTGCAATGTGCTGCTCTGCCCACCCAGGTGCCAACCACAGCCCATGGGATGCAGGCTTAGATTGTGTGTGTGTGTGTGTCCCCAGCGAGGGTTCCTGCCCCTGATGCTGCCATCATGGAGTTCACAGTGTTTGGGTTTGGGGACAGGAACATCTAAAAGGCTGAGGTTGTAGGGGTGCTGGGGCTGCTGACAAAGCCTGTGATGTTAGTGGTGTTGGGATGAGGGACCCTCTGCAGATGGATGTCCCTTCAGATGGCTCAGCCCTGCCTGCCTTCTGCTCCGAGGATACAATAGCTGCTATAATTCCCTGGAGAATAATGACCTCTCTGTCCATGCACAGGACCATCTCTGTCTGTGTGCTGGCTCTCACAGGGCCTGGGGGGAAACCAGAGTGACAGGGGGCTACATCCTGACACATCCATGCCAGCAGCACCAGGAATGTGGCCGTGGTGCTTGAAGGTCCCACAGCTTCAGGGATTTCAGGATCCATGCCTGCAGTGGGACCTCTCCAGAGCCTCTTTACCAGGTCCTTTGAGGCCCACACTGTGAAATCCTTCCTGGGATCAGCAGCACATCTTCCATGTGGGGCTGGGGGAGCAGAGATGAGAAGGGGGGAGCTGGAGCTAATCCTAATATCATAAGGACTTAGCTGCCTGAGGCTGTGCCAGCAGCAGCTCCTCCCCCATTGTGTTCCACCATCTCAGCACTGGGTCTGGTTCTCTTTAGTACCTCCATCAGGGATCTTGATAAGGGGATCAGAGCACCCTCAGTAAGTTTGTAGATGACATCAAGTTGTGTGGGAGTGCTGATCTGCTGTAGAGGAGCAAGGCTCAGAGCACCCTCAGTACCAGGCTGGATCAATGGGCCAAGGCCAATGGGATGAGGTTCAACAAGGCCAGGTGCTGGGTCCTGCTTTTGGGTCACAACAACCCCATGGATGCTCCAGGCTTGGGGCAGAGTGGCTGGAAACTGCCTGATGGAAAAGGACCTGGGGGTCTTGGTTGACAGCAGCTGAGGATGAGGCAGTGTGTGCCCAGGTGGTCAAGAAGGCCACCAGCAGCCTGGGTGGGATCAGCAATAGTGTGGCCAGCAGGATTGGGCACTGGTGAAGTCACACNTTATCAAGACCTGGCCCAGGCTGCCCAGGATGGTGGTGGAGTCCCCATCCCTGGAAGGTTTTGAAAGCCATGGAGATGTGGTGCTGAGGGCCATGGTTTGGTGATGACCTGGCAGTGCTGGGTTAGTAGTTGGACTTGATGATCTGAAAGGTCTTTTTGAACCAAAACAATTCCATGATGTGAATGAACATAGGTTCATTCTCTATAGCAAAGCCCATGGGTAGGGGCATGCTGAATTCAGCACCAAGCCCCAAATCTTTTAGTTTTTAATGCAAACTTGCCACAACCTTTGGTCTTGGGGCTCTGCTGAGCTCTGCTGTCTCATGTGCCCTCTGTCTCATGTATCTGGCAGCCCTGCTGTGGAGCAACCAGCAAACCAGGCTGCTGGAAGAGAGCTGTCTGCAGGATGCTGTGTGAGCTGAGACCTGAGCTGCACCCTACCCACCCAGTGGTGGAGCTGCCATCACTGGAGGGGTTTCAAAGCTGTGTAGATGTGGTGCTGAGGGCCATGGTTTAGTGGTGACCTGGCAGTGCTGGGTTAGCAGCTGAACTGGATGATCTTAAAGGTCTCTTCCAACCAAACCAATCCCATGACTGTGTGACTCAGCGTTGGCACCCAGCACGTCTCGAGTGCGAGTGGTCTAACACAGGTGCAGGTATGTGGTTGGTGGGGGCTTGAGCAGGTGACAGCAGTGCTGCTGTAACCACAGAGTTTCCCTTTCTTCCAGGGTCAAGGAGCAGCCACTGTTCCCTGAGCCCCGTGTCCATTCCTGGGTGTCAGGAGGTGCCCAACGAGCCTGCGGAGCAGAGCAGGGCAGGTGAGGAACCCCACGCTGCACTCACACCCCAACACACCCCGGGATGACCCCAGAGTGGGATGGAAACATCTCAGGGTCATGGTGCCATGCCTAGGGTGGGAGTTTGCCACCAGCAGCCCCTCTTGGCTGTCTCAAATTGGTTTGCAGTAGCCAGGGAAGCTCTGTTTGATGAGAGCAGATCCGTGGAGGACTTGGTCCTCGTGGAAATCCTTTAGCAGGTGGCCAAAAAGCTGAATATGCAGAAATAATTGCTTGGGTGGATGTGGTCACGGTCGTGGTGTGCACCAAGCATCCCATGGGGGAGCTGGTCCTGCAGGGCACCAGCTCCTGCTCCTCCCTGGGGATGGGGGAGGTGTTCCCAGCTCCGGGTTGGTTCACTACGAACCTCTAGCGAAAAAGAGTCACTTTGGCTGCCCTCATGCTGACATCAAGCACAACACCACCCCCATTCTGACGGAAAAATAGCGAAGAGGTGAGGGCTGAGGCTGTGGAGAGCGTGTGGGCATCACGGGGCAGGGGAGGGGCATGGCAACCATTCTTCCATGGGGTCCCCTGCGCTCTCCTTTGTGCTCCTGAACAACAGCTCTCCGTTGGGCTTCGGGGGATGGCTTCCTTCTTCCGAGGAGCTGGAGCACAAGGCAGGGCTTGTCCAGGCTCCAGCTGCCCCGGAGGGCACCGCACAGGCTGGCAGCAGGGAAGGTCTCTGCCTCCCTGCCTCCTGCATCCCGACCGCCCTGTGACCTTCATCCCCCCCCTCCCCAGCTTCTGGCACCACCTCAGGCTGGCCAGGAAACGGCTTTCTGAAGCCTGAAATATTTAGAAGATGGTGTTTGTTTTTTCTTCTTCTTTTTGTTTGCCTTCCCTTCTTTTCTTTCGGGAAACTTTTTTGCCCCCCAACTGGGATAAACTTCCCAAAAATCTCTTGTGGTTTTGTCAGCTGTCCAGGAGCAAATCGTTCTATCTGGGCTGGAAATGAAGCCACCAGAGTCCAGGATGCTTCGAGGAGCACCCTAGGGTGCTCATTCTGGGTAGCAGCTGGGAGGAGGGGGAAGGGGTTGGGTGGAAAATAGCAAGTGAGAGCGATGTGACTGAGCTGCTCAGCCGTGTCCTATCTGCCTGCTTTGGAACAGTCCCATTTGCCAGGACAAACAAGTGTCTGTGGTTCATGTCCCACCCANGTTCTATCTGGGCTGGAAATGAAGCCACCAGAGTCCAGGATGCTTCGAGGAGCACCCTAGGGTGCTCATTCTGGGTAGCAGCTGGGAGGAGGGGGAAGGGGTTGGGTGGAAAATAGCAAGTGAGAGCGATGTGACTGAGCTGCTCAGCCGTGTCCTATCTGCCTGCTTTGGAACAGTCCCATTTGCCAGGACAAACAAGTGTCTGTGGTTCATGTCCCACCCAAGGCTGGGGCTCAGGAAAGATTTTTTTTTTCCAGGCTATCACAAAAGGAGCACTATTAGTGCTCCCAGTACTCCTTTTTATCCTGATTTTCTTACCCTCACCCACATCTTCCCATGCAGCCTCTTACCCACAGGGTCCAGCGGCCACCTTGTCCCCACCATCCCCCAGACCCTTCACACTTGTGTGTGTGGCTTTTTACCTCTTCACAGATAAAAAGCAGGTGGGGCTGGATTTACAGCACCCTGCTGCCTTGTTAGAAAACTGTTTCAATTGGAAAAGACCTCTAAGGTTATCAGGTCCAACCATCAACCCACCACCACCACCATGCCCACCAAACCATGTCCCAGTGTGCCATTCCTACATGGTTTTCAAACACCTCCAGGGATGGTGACTCCACCACCTCCCTGGGCAGCCTGTTCCAATGTCTGACCACTTTTTGGGGGAAAGAAAATGTTTCTCATTTCCAGCCTAAACCTTCCTTGTTGCAAGTTGAATCTATTTCCTCTTCTCCTGTTGTTTGTTCCTTGGGAGAAGAGACCAATCCTGATCTGGCTCCAAGCTCCTTTCAGGGAGTTGTAGACAGCCAAAAGGTCTCCCCTCAGCCTCCTTTTCTCCAGGCTGAACAACCCCAGCTCCCTCAGCTGCTCTTCTCAAGACTTGTTCTCTGGACCCTCCACCAACTTCATTGCTCTTCTCTGGACCTGCTCCAGCCCCATTTACTCTGCCTAAAAAAACAACATAGAATCATAGAATCATTCCAGTTGGAAAAGGCCTCCAAGATCATCAAGTCCAACCATCAACCTACCACCACCATGTCCCACAGTGCCATATCTACCTTCAAACAAAGCTTCTCAACTCAATCTTCTTGATGTGTGATGAGATGTGAGATAATGCTCAGGGACAAGCTCCTGGCTCCTTACTGCTCAACTC
>WBNM01024506.1:14659-26803 GCA_013399055.1 Ramphastos sulfuratus | reverse complement strand
GGGGGGGGGGGCGGGGGGGGGGAATTGAGCTCCTTCTGGGCCTCTCTGTTTGTCCAGGAGGGAATCTGGATTTCTGTATTATTTCTCAACTGTACATAATTATAAATGCATGTAAATACATTGTTTATATATATGCTTGTAAATACAGCTTTGCTGTAAATATAGCTTCATCTTACATCCAAGCCATCTCAGCTGGTCTGGTAAGTTTTAATTGGGAGGGAAAAGTTCCTTAACCCACTACAGCCATTGTGTAACACATACTGCAGTTGTGTAGAAGTCAAAGAAGTGTTTCTGAAGGGGTAGGAAATATCTCCTCTGGACCTTAGGGTCTGAAGAGCTGACTGACATGACCAACTTAGAGTCTGATGAGCTCTTCAGCCATGTCCATGTTTTGGTTGCTATGAGAAGCACACTTGCTAAGGAGTGCTATATTTACACTGTACAGTAAGATGCTGTGCATAATAAGAATTGGATATACTTGGCACACATTGATTTGTGAACTTGCTGTCTATGCAGAATATAACTACAAAGTCTACACTGTTGTGTTTATACCAAATTAAAAGCCAGCTCCTATTTATTACTTGAACTGAATACTGAGACCTTCCCAGGTTAAACCCACTCGGCTATAAATTATGAAAGGTACACTGGGAATGAGTTAAAGCATTATGCCAGCACTGCAAAAACTTTATTTGGAGTGAGTTATCAAGATGCCTTCTGTACATAGTTTATTAGATATGTATCAATGACAAATGTGTACTGTCAATGGACTTATAAATGAATCCAGCCTGCAAATTCTTTCTTATCTCCATGGAGATTAGCATATCTCATCAATACTTTATCTATGTATATGTACATGCTCATTAATAACTGCCAGAAAAAATAATTAGATTATGCTGTCTTTTTGTACATAGAAAATATTCCTGGAATTTGGTAGGATTCTATCAAGCATTTGTCAGGATTGTATTAAGCATTTCCTGCTCCTCTTCATGCAGTACAAAGTCAGTGGTTAAAAAGACATCCAGAGCAATGTTGCTGATAGCTTTGTTTCTGTGTGAGAATGCAAAGGGAGCAAATGTTTATCCCTCTTTTTGTTTTAAACACATCCCTCTCATGTCACAGGTGCTATTTTTGTGAGGGTGGTGAGGCACTGGCACAGGTTGCCCAGGGAGGTTGTAGATGCTCACTCCCTGAAGGTGTTCAAGGCCAGGTTGGATGAGGCCTTGAGTGACCTGTACTAGTGGGAGGTGTCCCTGCCTATGGCAGGGGGTTGGAATTAGATGATCCTTGAGGTCCCTTTCAACCTTGCCATTCTATGATTCTATGATATTTAAAATCAAACTTCTCAAAATGCCTCTCTCCAGGTTAAATAATCCACAGCTCTTTTTAAAGGTCATGCCAAGAAGACAAGATTCCAAAGCATTCATGTTTCAGTGAGCTAGGTTTTCAAGGGCTACTTCAGAGACAGGGAAAGCTTTGATGCATCAGTACTCACATATGTGTTCCTTGGATTTATTTCCAGAGATGCTCGGAAGCTGTGACCATTTCTTGTCCCAGCTGAGACCTGAAATGAGAGGTAGCAAAAGTCAGCAAGTTCCTGTCTCCAAATCCTATAGATAATGGTCAAACAAATTTGAAAGAAACACTTAAGCCACAGGAAAAGGTGTAGCCTCCCCGTGAAAGAGAAGGAGAAGCATTTTAAGGAATCAGCAAACAACTATTTTTCCCATTTGGAGATTTACTTACTAGTGAGAAGTCTTTGGAGTATTGTTTGTATTTCATCCATGCCCAAAAGCTTAAGACTTCAGCTAAGGTGACTGGATATAAAGCCTTTAGGAAAAGCTGTTGCCATGTTTTTCCTCAGAAATGCCTTTGAAAATAGCCTTTTATTACTGGTGTCTTATGCTCACAAATCTTCATTGCGTTGCTTTGCCTTCAACTTGGGTTAGATACAATTATTTATTATTTTCTTGGGGCAGATCACAGAATCACAGAATTAACCAGGTTGGAAAAGACCTTTGAGATCATCGAGTCCAACCTATAACCTACCCTTTTAATTAACTAAACCATGGCACTAAGTGCCTCATCCAGTCTCCTTTTAAACATTTCCAGGAATGATGACTCCACCACCTCCTCAGGCAGCCCATTCTAATGCCAATCACTCTTGCTGTGAAGAATTTCTACCTAACATCCAGCCTAAACCTGCCCTGGCACAGCTTCAGACTGTGTCCTCTTGTTCTGTCACTGGGTGTCTGGGAGAAGAGACCAACCCCTGTCTGGCTACAATCTCCTTTCAGGTAGTTGTAGAGACCAACAAGGTCTCCCCTGAGGCTCCTCTTCTCCAAACTTTTATATTTCAGCTTTCAAGTTATTTTATGCAGACCAGAAGCAGGACACTCAAAAGCCACCCATGAGCAGATTTAATTTCTGCTTAGACCTAGGAAGAGAAGATGCTTATGCAAAAAAATACCTGGAGATGCTTAGGAGAGTATTGACAAATTCAAAAAATACATAGCTAGCTCATAGCTGGAGCAGCTCTGCTATGAGGACAGGCTACAAGACTCGGGGCTCTGCAGCCTGGAGAAGAGAAGGCTTTGAGGAGACCTTATAGTAGCATTCCAGTATCTGAAGGGGGCCTACAGGAAGGCTGGGGAGGGACTATTTACAAGGTCTTGCAATGACAGGATGAGGGGCAATGGGTTTAAACTGGCAGAGAGTAGATTTAAACTGGACATTAGGAGCAAGTTCTTTAGAGTGAGTGTGATGAAACACTGGCACAGGTTTCCCAGGGAGGTTGTGTCTGCTCCCTCCCTGGAGGTGTTCAAGACCAGGTTGGAGGAGGCCTTGAGTAACCTGTACTAGTGGGAGGTGTCCCTGCCTATGGTAGGGGGTTGGAACTAGATGATCTTTGAGGTCCCTTCCAACCTCAGCATTCTACAATTCTATGATTCTATGTATTTTGTATAACTACATAATAGACTGAAGATGGTCCTTTTTTTTTGGCAGTTTGCCCACTCCTCACACTGGGTAGCCACTGCTCTTTTCCTTAAGCAAAGAAAGCTATGCCATTCAATATATTTGCAGCTCTAAGGCTGGTTTCTTGAGAGGATTGTGATTTTATCCTGTTCATCAAACACTGTCAGCACCTTAATTTCCCTGGAGCTTGACACAAGTAGCAGCAGGCAGGCAATGAAAGTTTTGATTCATTAAAGTCATTAGCATTTTTTTTTTTTTTGAGTTTCAGTTGAGCCTGAGCAATTACTACTAGAAGCAGAATGGCTGTTTTTGACCAAAAATCCCCTGAAATACTGATATAGAGAACAAACCAAGCTCATGGATTCTGTTATGGCACTATGTGTAAATAGCATGTTCTGTCCATTTTTTGAAATTATTCCTATAACTCTATAAGTCACAACAACTCAGTATGAGCAGGCAGTGTGTTCAATGGCATCCTGGCTTGTATTGGACATGCTGTGGCCAGCAGGAGTAGGGAGGTGATTGTCCCCTCATACTCAGCTCTGTTGAGGCCATACCTCGAGTATTGGGTTCACTTTTGGGCACCTCATGACAAGAGGGATGTGAAGGTGCTGGAGAGAGTGCAGAGGAGGGCAACAAAGCTGGGGAAGGGCCTGGAGAATAAATCTTATGAGGAGTGACTGAGGGAGCTGGGGATGGTTAGTTTGAAAAAGAGGAGGCTGAGGGGAGACCTCATTGCTGTCTACAGCTACCTGAAAAGACCTTGTGGAGAGCTTGGTTCTGGACTCTTCTCCCAAGGAATTAATGGTAGAACAAAAGGGAATGGTCTCAAGCTGTGACTGGGTAGGTTTAGACTAGATATTAGGAAAAAAAATTTTCAGGGAAGGAGTGGTCAGACATTAGAATGGGCTGCCCAGGGAGGTGGTTGAGTCACCAAGCCTAGATGTGTTTAAAAGTCATTTGGATGTGGTGCTTGGGGATATGGTTTAAGGGTGCACCTTGTAGATTAGGGTTTTTGGTTGAACTTGGTGATCCTGAGGGTCTTTTCCAACCTGAATGTTTCTGTGAACTCAGATCACTTGTGGAAAGTCATGGGTAAGACACATTTTTGGAGGCTTGCTTAAAAAGCACAGTCAGGTTAAAATAGTTCCTCATTTGAATGAAAAAAAAAAATCATACAATTGAGAGCTAAATTCAGATAAACAGTAAATAGACTGAATATAGTTTTCAGAAAGTTGGAGTTCTGTGGGGTTTAAACATAGAAATCCATTTTTAAAAAGCTCATAGATAAAAAGAATATGCTTTACTAAATATTTTTATTTCCCCTGAGCAAGAGACAAACATTTCTGAATTTTGATAGGCAAAACCCCTCATGTCTTGCAATTTAAGTGAATTTGTTTCTTTAGGAAAGGCTCTAACACATCTCAAAACCCCTTGAAGATTTGTTTCAAAGTATGGCACCCTTCATGCAGCTCTTGATCAGGCAAAGCATTGTGGCTTTCTGTGGATTACCTTCTTACATGAAGTTTTGCAGGATGAAAGCCTTTTCATCCTGGTAGACTTTAGGGCACAACATGATCTGCTACATCAGACTGATGGTTAGCCTTTCACTTAAGCAAGTTCAGTGATGGAAATCCTATCCAGCTACCCTGGAGAGCGTCATCCATAGTCATTGTACTTCTACCCAAAGCATTTCCTAATGTTAAACTGACATTTTTTCCTGTAACATCCTAAATCCCTTTGTCTTGTCCTGCCCTTGATTTGAATAATTGTTGCCTATTCTCTCAGTATTATCCCTCTATCTATGTATAGAGAGTTATGTCACCAGTGCTAGATGGTCAATCCTCTTCATCACCCTTGCAATTTCAATTTTCCAAGTCTTTAATAATTTGTCTACCTTTCCCCTCTGGCCTACCCTCCATTTGTTTGCAAGGTTCTTAGTAATCACACATGTGGAAAAGAATAGCCCTGACACATTTTTCTATCAAGTGCTGGCTGCAATCTTTCTCTTGCAAGATGGAAATTTCCTTCAGTGCATGTTTTATAAACATTATTTTTACAGGCCTCTGCAAAAAGAGAAGCAACACAGAACAAAAGAAATGTGTTGAAAAGATCTTCTTTTTCTCTTGTCCAACAGAGGTACTATGACAATGTCATAGAATCATAGAATGGTAGGGTTGGAGGAGACCTCAAGGATCACCTAGTTCCAACCCCCTGCCATAGGCAGGGACACCTCCCACTAGTACAGGTCACTCAAGGCCTCGTCCAGGCAAGACAGCTCAGGTTCACAAGCCCTTTTGTTGCATAACATCTAAAATGAACCTTTACAGCAAGCAAGAAAGGAGTGACTCTTTCCCACTGAAAAAAAAAGAATAATAATGCTGCACTGAAGGAGCAATTCTGCTCTGTTCGTGGGTGGGTTAACTATGAGTTTTAGCACCACTCTCTTCCACTTATAAAGTCTTTGGATGAGGTTTTCACAGATGAGAAGTCAAAATAAATGCATTAACCCACATAAATGGGTTAAACTGTTCACATTGTATTTCATGATCACACCATAATGCAAAGCAGAGGGATTTCAATTTTTAAGTATTACTATTTTAGCAACAGCCCCACTATTTCCTCTAAAATCATGCTAATCCTAGGAAGACATTAACATCTAATATCTCCCCAGTGTGAAATATAAGTATTTATCTGCCATACAATTAAGAAAAGACTTTTTTTTTTTTTTTTCTGAAGTGCTTGTGGTTTACCTGTTGAACAAAATTTGTAAAGTGAGGTATATCTACAAGCTATTCTTTAGTTTCAGTGAAGCATGCACTAACACATTCAAAGGATTAGTAACCACCACCTCTTTTGTGGACAAAGTTATGCCAGCATGAAAATATACTGATTTATTCCTCGCATTCCTATACCAGATCTCAGAACATGCTCTCTACGTTTTACAAGTCAGGTTTTGGTTCAAATGCTATAGGATCCTAACTACTCCACTACCATCTCTGCTTATGTTCAGAAGTTAACCATTTGGAACAAATCTGCTTTGAAGACTCATGGAACATCTCTCTTATGAGGAGAGACTGAGGGAGGTGGGGCTTTTGTAGCTTGGAGAACAGGAGACTGAGAGGTGACCTCATCCATGTTTATAAAAATGGAAAGGTGAGTGCCAGAGGGATGGAGCCAGGCTCTGCTGGGTGATGTCCAATGACAGAACAAGGGGCAGTGGGAGGANGCCTATGGCAGGGGGTTGGAACTAGATGATCCTTGAGGTCTCCTTCCAACCTTACCATTCTATAATTCTATGATTCTATATGATTCTATGATTCTATGAGGCGGAGTTTTTCCCCATGAGAGTGACAGAACACTGGAACAGGATGCCCAGGGGGGTTGTGGAGTCTTCCTCTCTGATGATATTAAAAACCTGTCTGGACATGTTCCTGTGTGATCTGGTCTAGGTGATCCTGCTCTGCAGGTGGGTTGCATTGAATAGTCTTTTGAGGTCACTTCCAGCCCCAACATCCTGTGATTCTGTGTGATTCTGTGAGTCTAACACCTGAAGCACTTAGTAAACAACTAACCAAGACACAAAAAGCTGTTGGAAAACATTTTGGTTTGGTTTATTTTTTTTCCTCTCTGCTTCTCCCCTCAACTCCCCAACACCCTGATTAGCATTTTGATTTCTTTGTGCTTTGTGTTCTAAGCAATGATTTGCCCACCACAAAGATTGCTTCCAGTATTTGTTTTTTTCAACATAAAGTTACGGCAAGGAGAACTTTTAGCAGAATACATCAAAGTCTGTAGGGTCTTTGAGCATTCCCCTGAACATGTACACCAAACTTTTCAAACCTTATTTCAGTGTGCATTCAAGGAGAATCATTCCCTAAAGCTCATGCATTTGTTTACTGATGGCATGTTTAAATATTTCCCTTTCTACTACCACCCCACAGGGGCCAACTCTTAATATTTTCTGTGTACAAAATGTGAAAGGCTGAGTGCAACTCTCCACACTTTAGGCTGTCCAAAATAGCCTTCATAAGCTGTTTGGTGTCCACCACTGCTGCTGTCAGATTTCATATCCCTATCTTAGTCCCAGGAGAGATGAACTGCTTACAAGGAGAAAAAGCTGCTATCTGGTTGTGGAACTGAAAATCCAGCCCCACCTCCAAAGTCGTGTAGCTATGACATTATCTCATACCTGTGACAGGAGGGCTGAGCATTTTGTTCAAGGGGTTTAGAGATTCCCAGAGGCCTTGAAAAGCAGTGCTTTGCCACACACAAGGCAGGACTGCTAATCTCATCCTCCTGTTCAACTACAGTCATCATTGCTATTGTAGTACATAGATATCAGAATAACGTAACGGGGTGGGGGGACTGAAGCACAGAAGATGAATAGCACTTGCCAAAACACACAGCTTCTCTAGTCCCTGTTGGACAGTGAATTCAACAATCACACACAGAATGATCTGCAAAGCTATAAATCAACAGAAGTTATATTCTGTTAAAAGAAAGTGAGAAATTTGCCTTCCAGCCACGAGGAAATAATGGAGGTTGTCTGTACAATTTGCTTTGTATTTCATAAAAGACATTTGATGATATAAATAATACATTTGGAGTGTTCTGAGAGTGGCCAATATTCACAGTTATTGCAATAGGCTGTGGCAGGACATTAAACATGGTTTAGCAAATGACAGTTGTGCAGTGGGATATAGCATTAAGAAACCTGGTCCCTGGCTAGTTTTGCTCATCATAACTCTATTAACATCACTGGAACTGCTGCCACCTTTACCAGCTGAGACATACCAATGCAGATATTTCCAATGTGTTTTTCAGAGTAAATAGTCAATGAAATTGACACTAATATTGGAGAAAAGTGGGAAAAATACCAGGTGTGACAACTGATATTTACTCTCATGCAGCACTAGTGAAAAATATCTACCAGTTAATGTTGTAAATCCGTGAGCTTCTCACTCATATTAGATGAGACTACCAGAGGAGATATTTCCCCAAAATAGATGTGAATTGGCTGTGCTTTTTAACTGCTATATCTTCAACTTTTTCCTCCTCATAAGCTTTGCAGTGATTCCACACTTCAAGATCAACCTACATGGCAGCCAGAGCTGAGAAAGTCTTTGCATGTACACCAGAGCTCTTCTGCAGATCCAAGTGATTGGTGTTTGAATGTTCAAAGTTCCTTGCTGGGTCTCAAACAATGAGAAAAATCTAGGTGGTTTTTTTTTTGGTTGTTTTTTTTTAAAGCACACTTACAACCCTCAATTACATGGCAATGTTTCTACCACAAAAGTCTCCAATCAAAAAAATTGAAGGCAATATCCAATGTTAATAAGCTGATTCTTTCAGAGCCAACATTTATTGCAAATAGCTTGAAGTAAAATAATTTAAGGAACTAGATTTCACTATCTGTACTCTACTTACCAAGCCAACCTTCCCAACAGTCGATGCACACAAAAATAAAGTAGTTTTTCAATAAAAACACAGGGATACAGGCCATGTCTTACTTTATTTTGGCAAGATTCCTGTGCAGGGTGGTTTTAGAATTGCTAAAATACCAGCAGAAATTCCAAACCTTGCCAAAGACTGAGAGTGCTTCTTTGGGAACATGTTTATATTTTCTTTATTGCAAGCATGACAATAAATCATTTCACACTGAATTCATTTAGATGTTTGTGAAGTAGCTCATTAACAAAATGCTTTATCAGAGGCAAAGAAATTAGTATTTTTAGCACATTTGATTGATAATAACACTTCACATTTGTAATAGCCTCTTTCCTGACAGAGTCTTCAAATAATAATCTGCAATTATTTGTTAAGCCTTACACCATGTGTGGAAGGCAGGTACAGCATTTTACATCCCTTCAGGCTAATCCACTACAGAGAATTCCTGTCCCCCAGTGACTGCCTGCTGAGGATGCATAGACTGTTATTGCTGAGCAAGATACAGGTGTAGTTTATCTTGCTGTCTGTACACAATCACTTACCTCAATTACATTAGGCTGTGGATTTGTGTTTATCTGTCTTCCCTCCCATTCCTTCAAATAATCTGATCATAATCAATCCAGCCCTGCCAAGTAGCCTAAGTGTGATAGAGATAGAGATAGAGGTCGCTTGCCTCATTATGATTCCTTCCCATGTGAAATTCCACCTCCTCCTACCTGCAGGTGTTCAAGGCCAGGTTGGATGAGGCCTTGAGTAACCTGTACTAGTGGGAGGTGTCCCTGCCTATGGCAGGGGGTTGGAACTAGATGATCCTTGAGGTCCCTTCCAACCCTATGATTCTATGAAATTCTGACTGTGAAGAAGTCATGGCAGTGGAGACTCCAATTATATAGAGAGTTGCCAAACCTAAACACACAAGAAAAGTCCTGGAAAGCTTTGGCTTTGTAGAATCATAGAATGATGGGGGTTGGAAGGGACTTCTGGAGATCATCTAGTCCAACTCTCCTGCTAACACAGGTACACCTAGAGCAGGTTGCACAGGAACACATCCAGGAGACTTTTGAAAGTCTCCAGAGAAGGAAACAACACAATCTTTCTGGGTAGCCTAGCTCAGTGCTCCAGAACTCTCAAAATAAAAAATTTTTCCCCTTAAGCTCAAGTTCAAACAGAGCAAATGAATATGACTATGTGCTTGGGTTTTACTCAGCCTGTCTCATTCAGCATATCCACTCACAACACTGAAGCTAGATAATAAAGGAAATAGAATGAACATTCCCAGAATTTTGCCAGATGCAACTGGGTGCTGCAAATCACATACTGGAAATGTACTTGCTAGGGTTTAAGAAGCAGTCCTTAACCCCTCCACATGGGTTTTTTTTGACAAAGATCCCTGAGAATCCTCTTTTGAAAAGGAACTGCAAGAGAGCAAACTTAATAAATAGTACCGGTGGAAACAGTGATGGTTATTTCAGTTCCCTAAACATAGGGACTTTTTTCAAGCTATAAAATACCAATTCTTAAACAATCAGACCTGCAACCTTATTAAAAACAAGAACAGTCTTTTTATAGGAAGGTATGAGAGACCTGCTTCACCACTTCTCTTGCAGTAATACACTACCACCTCTAAGGAGAATAGGCAACATCAGTAGTCTCTACAGATAAGGCTACAGATTGCCCTACTGCTAGCTAAGACATCTGGTTAGAAATAAACAGTATGTAGGTAGATTCTAGTCTAAATTGTGAATTTTCACAATAAATTGGTGTCTATTTATGAAATCACTTGATCCCCTAAAAATCTAGATTGTGCTTTTCTAAGTGATTCTTCTCTTGGCATCTTACAGATGAACTGTAACACTACTAATCCTCTTTTCCACCACCCTTTAACTAACTCCCTTTAAAATTGTATCCAAGACTACATTTGTGTGAAGTGGTGAATTTTGAAAGATGCCACAAAACTTGCAGTCTCCAATATGAGACACATCCTTTCTTTAAACATCCTTTTCTCATTAAAAAGAGAAAGGTGCTTCAGAAGGTTTATATAGGTTCCTCACATTGTGATCCAGTGTATTATGGGAACAGGGAGGTTATATTTTTCAGATGTTTCTAGGTGAAGCCTTTTGTGCTTGGCTGCAACTGAGGGAGGGAAGAAAGGAAGGGGCAAGAAAGCTTGGTAGGTACAAAGCTGCTTCAAAGTCTATGTTGGGAGCAAGATTTCTACCTGTTAGAGTACTGAGGTTCTAAAGTAATGGAGATAGATAAGGATAAATTAGTGGATTTGATAGGTGAGACATCCCTTTTCATGAATATATATGTGTTTTCATGCAATGTCAGGGGGCTGTTTGATCACTCTTCTTTGCAAGCTTGTGTTTCAATTTGCTGCAGATATTTATGAGCAGTCTTACTATCAGTGCTCAGTACTGCTGAATCTTTGAAAATAGATGGGTTATTTTCAGAATCAAGGCCATAAGGAAATGCACAGTGAGGTCACTGATACATCCTTGCCACAGTTCAAAGAAGCTCCAATAATTTCTCCTTAAAAGAGGTTTAGTTATAATGAATCTTGACATAGAAGTCTGGAGTGTTATTTCTATTTGCCTTGCTCTAAGGTACATCTGGAACTTGNACTCCCAAACCCACATCAAGGTTCATTCTCCACTTTCCATTTTGCACACTTGTTACATAAGTTTCCTGTCTCTACAAAGTAGGAAGTAATGTGTTTTACTCAGAGCCAGCTCACAGGTGCCTGCTACATCCAAAGCCTTTATTTTGGGCTGCTGCTGTATTTCAAGCAGTAAGAAAAGTTCATGCACAGAAGTGTGTTGACTAAAATAGCTGCATTATACATGCAAGCTAATTGCCTAAGAAGTGGGTATGCTTGCAACATAAATGGAAGCCTTTCTTTCCAGTTTAGAAAAGGCCACTCAATGCTATTGTAATAAGAACATGGTGAGATGCATCCTTTTGAATGCTGATTTAATCAAGTTCTCTGTAAATTCACCTTTTGCACACTTTTCAGCAGGCAAGCATATGAAAAAAAAATTGGGAAGAAAATTAAAAGAGAAAAAATAATATGGACTTAAAGAAACAAAGTTCACCTCACAACAACTGATGTTGTAGAAGAGTTAAAAGGCAACAAGAAAAGGTTGTAAGAAAATAGCTTTCATATGCAATCCTTCATATGTTGTCCAAGATAATTATGTTTGATATTGCACCCATTGCACTTGAAACATAATTTCCTGTTCCACCTCCTGTTGTACCTTTTATAATGCAAGAACCAACAAACCCTAAGATGTTTCTTTATGCTGTCATCAAGATACTGTAGTGTTCATCTCGACTTTCTGAGCTGCCCTGAAACTAAACCTTCTTTGCTAACTGTCTGCTTGGCCTTGTGACAGTGGCAGATCTTGGAGGGAACAGCAGGGTGATGGGGGTGTGAGCTGAGGACTGTCCCATGGCATGGCAAGAACCTGCCAATTTATAAGCCGTGGTGGTCATTTCTAGCACTGAAGCAATGTATTTCTGTAGTAGTTTATTACTGCCTCTATCTATACAACCTTTCCATTATCACAGTTCTAGGTGGTTACCCTCAGTAGAGGTGAACCATGGTCTTCTGCATGAGAGACACCTCCTAGTGTCTTCGGAAGGAGCAATCTTACATTGTTACCTGAAACTACGTGCTGCTCAAAAAAAGTTTATGCTTCCTGTGGCTTAAGGAAGACT
>WBNM01024506.1:0-14419 GCA_013399055.1 Ramphastos sulfuratus | reverse complement strand
TGTGGCTGCTCCCTCCCTGGAGGTGTTCAAGGCCAGGTTGGACGAGGCCTTGAGTGACCTGTACTAGTGGGAGGTGTCCCTGCCTATGGCAGGGGGGTGAAACTAGATGATCCTTGAGATCCCTTCCAACCTTACGATTCTATGATTCTATGATTCCCATCTGATGTCTCTTCTCTGACATTTGGACTGAAAAACGGACGGGAAAAGAACCCATTCTGTTTCTGAGTCTTTGCACCAGCTAGTGCAAGGTAGTCTAGTCTTTAATTGAGTCACAGGTAATGCAGAAACATAGGTATGTAAAGTATTTGGCCTCTTTCCTTTTTGGCTATGGCCCTGAATTGATCTAGCAGTAGTACCTGATTACTTTGGAACAATAGTTATGTGCAAATACATTCATTTTTGGACAGGCACAAAAGTGAATGAGTTGTTGTGTGAATGGAGGGGCTGAGATGCTCTTTGTAGACATGCACAAGGAAAGAGAATGATTGATGTGTCACAAAACCCCCCTTCCAGTAACAAACAAAGCAGAGCCCCCAAAGCTTTCTCAGTCAGCTATTTCTCCATTTACGTTGTGAAGAATCTACCTTTTTTTTTTCTTTTTTTTTCTTTTCTCCAACCATTTTCTTCTGCTAAACTAATGACAGAATATTTGGCTGTTGTCTTCAATATCTGTTTCTTGTTATATAAGCTCTTAAGAGTTGTTTCTTCAGAAGTTTAACATGCTGTATATTCCACTTTGAAAATCTAGCTGCAGGTATTAATACATGATGTGCAGAGTCTATTGTGGGTGGGAAAATGAAATTTTAGTCTTTTTAGGCTGTAGAAAAGAATCATTTCATCAGCAGAAATCTGTTTTGTTTTTAGACTGAGGGAGGGTGGGGGAGGAAGCAAAAGCAAAACCCCACAAAAAATTCTGATTTTGTTCTGAAGATAAAAACCCAAGGTTATCAAAGAGAGTGACTGAAGAGGAAAGATGCATTTTATCACTCTGTCTGCCCTGAAGCAAAATCACAACTTCTCTGAGAAAGTCTCCAATTCAGACACTTGTCCCTATGATCTGTTTTTCTGAGCACTAAAGCCAGAAGGCAGAGATTGCTTGGGTCACTTGGAAGAAGGCAGCTCTGGTATATAATGTAGATTTCTATGTCTACAGTTACATTGCATTTTTAATATCCTAGAATGCAAATCCATACTGTTTAGCTTGACAGACAAAGTTAGAAGCTTTTCCCCAGAAACTTAGCTGAAACAGTGGAAGGCTTAGCAGAAATGTTAATGCAATGGGTAAGAATAGCAGGGCCACTTCTGAAGGATTGCACTGGAGATACAGCTCTGAGATTAGCCATCAAGGCTCATTTCTGCAGCATCAAATAGTTTCTGTGTAATATTTTCTGGTAGGAATAGCAATAGCAAAGAGTTTAGCACAAGTGTTGCACAGTGAAGCAGTAGAGTTCAAAGACCTGTCATCCCTACTGATTATTTGTGTTGCATGGACTAGGCTGATAACCTTATTTTGAAGTCTGATTTTACAAACTGGGGTTTGGGATATTGTATTTGTGGTATTTACCTGACTGCTAGGTTTGCTGGTATATAACCCTCCACTGGGGCTTTCTCTGGGGACAGTTAAGCTGAGGGAGTTGCAAAGCTGTTATGGAGGGGTAATTAATTGATGCGAGATATCATTTTCAAAGATTAATATTGTTTATTAGCACAGGAAAGGACACGGAAGNGATGGACTCAAGGAGCTCCTTTCTGCTTATGGCAGAAGGCAATGGTGAATTACAAGAGGCTGTAAGTATTGACTCACAAATATTAATCTCCTGACTGGCAGGGCTGGCCACAGCTTCAAACAGTACCCAAATGCTCTCAGGGAGTTCTGTTACTGTCTTCTCATCCGCTGAGACTTCTGATTCTTCCCAGGCTGCTGGGGAAAGGAGGCAGACAGTCTCTGACCTGGTTCTGATCTCTCTGGATGATCTGTGTATCTCCAGGACTTCCTGTCTTGGCAGGAGGCTTTCAGGTGCAGGCAGGATATCTTGTGATATGCAGTCTTGGCATGATGTCATGCTGGATATGCAGGCCAGCTATGTGGAGGTATTCAGAACCTGTTCCTGGTAAACTGGATGCAGGCAGTTTCCAGGCAGTTCAGGATACAATAAGGCAGTAGCAGCAGTAGCAAACACAGATACAACGTTAGAGCATGTTCTGTGACCTGCTGATCTCCTTTTATCAATACAGCCTGAGACTAATGGGCCTTTGGACACACAATAGCCAATCAGAATGGCAGTTAGCCAAGCTTGACCATATTAGAGGAAGCCATAGGCTTGCTTTACCCTTTTAGGGCAGAACACAGCCTCGCACAAGGCATCCACAAGCTGAGCATATGTACCTTGTTTACCACAGGATGCAAATGGCCGGGGTCCTTAGTGGCTCCAGGTTCTCTGTCCTCTTTGCCGCAGTTGCTTCTCCCCAAAACAGAAGGAGGGAGAGCAGATAAACATGCCTGAGCAAGCCAGGACATGTCTAAGCCTATTTTGGCCTGCTTAGGCCTGCCATGACAGCAGCACAATCTAAAGTACATCAAAAGCAAATGCAAACAAGCTCTGTGTCAAAAACAGAAATGACACTACACAATAAATTGTTAAGGAAAACGTACCCTTGTTCTAATAGTCTTCTTTTCTTGGTATGTTGTAAGAAAAACATTTCCTGTGTTTCAGGGCTGTGTGGGGTGCCATTTGGTTGATGTGGTAGCTGAAACTGCAGTTATTTCCTCAAAAACCTTTTAAACGTTGCCTGCTGCATGCAGTGCATTTGCTGCTGTGATTGATGGGCTAGAACTGTGTCATCTTTTATGCCTCTCTTGGTTATTCCACTCCAGTCCCAGGAAAAGCTTGCCCCTTGATTCCAGTGTGTGAAAGGGAAAAATCCTAGCCAGGTCTTGACACCATCCTAGCTCATATCTGAAAAATATAACAGCCTGTATTGACTTATATGATGAAAAGAGATTAAACTGCAAGGTTCAAGCAAATGATTTATTTGAGCTTTGTTTACAGGTTTAACTGCAAGGCCCAAGCAAACAATTAATTTGAACTCCATTCATGGATCTGATATGGCAATATCAGATTTTCATGAGAACAATGGAAGAATGTACTGCTACAGCTTACAAGCTAGAATATACTGTAGCAACCTAAAAAGCATTCAAAATGCTGTCTGTGTGTAAATCACCCGAGATGAAAAGTTTAACACATGCTAAACATCTACTTTCGTCTTTGAGTAAGGGTTGTTAATCCCAGGAAAGAGTCTTTAGATGGTGCTCTGAACAGGAGGGAAGGGTTTTTGTACAGTTGCCTTGAGAGGCAACTCTCAATTTCTAATCCAAAGTTTAAAGCTTGTATCTCCTGAATTATGTGACTGCAAGCAAGACTATGCCTGAGCGGATTATAGCATCTGGAGTGTTTATCTCTGGCAGTGTAATGGAGTTTCCCCTTATCTTGCTTTATACATGGGCTGGGTTCACTTGTGTGGTTGTTTTTTTACTTCTCTTGTGCTGATCTTTTGATTGTCTGTGTAGACAGGGCTGTTGGCTAAAACTGGCTCTGAAACCCTGCTGCTTCTCTTTATCTTACTTTCTCAGGCGATTGAGTAGTGAGGCTCAGGACGTACTATTTGTTGAGGGATCTCAAGACTCAGCTCAGGTTTTGGTTCTCTGAATAAAGCAGCACTGCCCTGTTTGGTTTATGGCTTATGGACAGCTTGGAGAAGAGCTCTCTCCACAACTCTCCCTGGGTCATCTCTGCATAGACAAGGGCCTCAAAGCACTCCAAGGTGGGGTCATTTTTATGACTCTCCTCATGAATGGCCTGCATGCACTAGACATTACTGCAGCTTTAGAACTACAAGACAGACAACCCATACAGTTTGTAGGTACAATTCCACACTGGAGGCTAAGGGGCAATTGTGATGAAATCCCTCAGAATGAACGGAAATGGTAGAACGGACTAAAGACAGAGGTGATAAAATGCTGTAGAAACACTACCATAGCACTATGACAGAATAAGCTGCTTCAGAAAAACCCTATAATATTTCTTAATACTTCTTGCAGGACCTGAACACCCAGTAGTGATGCAGTTGTTTATAGCACCTTGCTGAACTTGAAGTTTATTTAGAATTATCAGTGGCTACTTCATTATTTTGGTGTTTAATTCACTTGTCATTATTACTTAGCTTAGAAAAATCACATGGACTAAACAGAGATGACTGGGTTTTGTTTCTGTACAGTGATCTATGCAGTCATGAACTGTGTCTCTTTAGTTATTCAGCTGTTTGCTGGGTAACTTTGACATGTCAGCCTCCTATTCTGCTTATGGGTGCAGAGCTGTACTGCCACGTTACACTCAGATCAACAAACGCCGTTATCATACCACGGGATTAGTCATAAGGAATATTCAAGGCTGCTTAATACTTTGTAGATTTGTAAGCTGCAATTTTTGCAGGATTGGGTTAAATTTTATTGCCAGAGTGGGGAGATGGTGATGTGAGATACACACAAAGTTGCATGTCAAAAACTGTTGGGTTGTGGCAGATTCTGGCCACTCGCTGGGTGGCCAGATGGCTGCTGCTGTGCTGATGAATCCACATGTTGTCCAATTTGAGAGCTGCTGCCTGAAACCTACTCTTGCTTTTAACAGTCCTGACAAATTTTTCAAAATTGCATGCTTGGTGTGATTCCTGACTGGACTTGTTAACCCACCCTCAAGCAAGACATTCAATGGCCTGTTATTATGTCATGGTCTTTTTAAGAGCTGTAGCTCTGAACCTGCTCTTTATCGTACTAGCTTCAGATAAGCAGATCAAAGGAAATTGTCTATGCCTTTGTCTATAAATTACATATAAAACAGGATGTCTTTTGAGTCTGTATATATGAAAATGCAATTTCAAGTTTAGGACAGGAGACTGAAAATAATGGTTTGTCTTGTACAGAATCTGAAACATTAATGGATAGAAAAGACCCTCAGGAGGGTCCAACTGTTATTCCTACTCTACAAAGTTCACCCTTAAACCATATCCTCAAGCCCCACATCCAAATGACTTTTAAACACATCCAGCCTTNCAACTTTTAAACACATCCAGGGTTGGTGACTCCACCACTCCCCGGGCAGCCCATTCCAATGCCTGACCACTCTTGCTGTGAAAAAATGATTCCTAATGTCCAGTCTAAACCTATCCAGTAGCAGCTTGAGGCCATTCCCTTTTGTTCTATCACTGTTTACCAGTGAGAAGAGACCAGCACCAACCACTCCACAATATCCCTTCAGGTAGCTGTAGATAGCCATGAGGTCTCCCCTCAGCCACCACCTCTTCAAACTAAACAGCCCCAGCTCCCTCAGTCACTCTTCATAAGATTTATTTTGCAGGCTCTAACATTTCCTGTACATTTATTACATGTAGCTTATCCTCCACAAAAAGAACCCATGTATCTTTATAGCGCAGTTTAGTTTTACTATGAATACAACTCTTTGACTATAAGCACCCTTTGTAAGCACCAAGTAGCCTCACATTCAGTGTTTGGCATTTGAAAATCTTAATTTATAACATTCATAAGAACTGTTCCACAAGGTTTATCTGAATTCTGGTTGTAAAAGCTGAAAGTAGTAGAGAAGGTAGAAGAGCCAAATATAAAACATGTCACAAAGAATAACCCTCTGGCTTTAGCTTTTTTTTTTTCCCTTTCTGGTCCTTCTCTCCCCAATATCTTCTATGCTTCACTAAGCCTATCTGGAAAATTGGGTCAGTTGTATGTGATGAAAAGATAGATTTTGCTCAGGTATGGGAAGATCAGAGGAGTTCTTGTTGAATAGGCTTGACTTGTTTTGTACTGTCTGTGTCCCATCCTGTCTCTACTGCATTCATAATTCCCCAACTTGACTGATAAGTACTGTCCCAAGGCCAGATCCTGCTGCTTTCAACCAAAATCCAATGCACAAATGAAGTCAGTAAGACTCTGATGGGCTGTTTTTACTTCAGCAATTCCTCCTACCTGCCTGTAGAAAGAGATGCAGCAGTTAACTTTTGGTATTTTTCAGGGAAGCAGGGTCAAATCTGCATTCAGAATTGCCTGCTGTGGTGCTGTGCATTTGCATCACACGAGTGGTTAGGAACTTGTTTAAATGAAGCTGTCCCACAAACCTTTCTTTCCATAGCTGCAAGCTTTGCTAGGAAACCACACTCTTTCATCTCCAGCGCTTGGCAGTGCTGGTTCTTGCTTTTCTGATCAGGCAGGGAGAGGAGGGAGATTGCAGGCACTTTTAAAAGTTTGAAATTCCCAAACAAAGTGCTTTTAATGACATTCCTTGCCAAGGCTAAGTAGACTCCAAGATCAAAGTTATCTAGCCACCCATGTCTTTTTAATAGCAAACTATAACCACTTTAATTCCTCCCTGAGCATTGATTAGATGCGGTATAAACTACAGTGACAGCCTCCTGCCTCGTAAACGCTAGCAGAAAGCACAATCTCAGTGTTCACACAGAATTTGTTTCTAAGACTCCACAAGATGAACTGGAAAGAGAGTGGCATTCCACATACTCAACAATATGCAAAGCTACCAGAGCTGTTTCTAAGCAGAAACACAGACCAAATTTCAAAAAGATTTTTATGTCTGGAGCTTAGTACCCCAAGTGATTCTCAGTTAGGCCTGGAAATAAGTGACCAAATGTTTCATTTGCAAGTGCTTCTAGCTGCTGAAAAAAAAAATAAATTTGAAAATATTCACTGATATAATTTGAGGAATTTTACCTGCCAATAGTTGAAGTGTTTTGAGTTTGTGTTGGTGGTTTTTTTTCTTTCTTTCTTTTCATAAGCTTTGTTTATCATTACCTCCATGACAGCTGGGACTTAAACTCGTGCAGAAAACCTTGAAATAAAGTTGTCACATGAATGCTGCTTCTTGGCATAGCAAAGTAAACACATTTACTAAACATTTTCAAAAGACAAAAAAAACCAAAAAAACATTTTAAAATACTCATTTAAGAGGAAAGCTAAACATCACTGAGAAAATAATTGAAGCAATTCAGTTTCAGGACTGGGATACAATTAGAGTTTAGATTTTAGTATTTGAAGCAGATTAGTCATTTAAATTAGTGGGAACTGGGAAGTCTATGACTAAATTTCTAAGTTTTGGAAACCTGTACTTTCAGGTTTGTTTGGTTTTTTTTAATTCTGGTGTTATGAGATCTGGAAAATGGTTCCTTAGATAGGATGCAGGATTGTAACAGCTGTTAATATATCCTGCCCAGCAAGTGCTGGGAATGCTTTAGTGAATATATTTTCAAGGAATGGAGGGAATAAAAAAATAATTGGTTTTTTTTTCTACTGTAAAGAAGGCCACTCCCTGGCTCACATTTGCAGAGTACATGTAAGGTCAGGCAGATTACTATTCACTAAGCAGAATAAAATGTGCAGTTAAATAAATAAAATCAGTAAGTGAATTTTTATACTGACTGCATAAGCAACATGAAGTTGATTTATGTAATACAGGAATCATGCTTAGCCAGATCAGCATTTGTCATATGTGATTTCCCTCTCAGTTGCCTGCATCAGGAAAAAAACTGTCTATCATGGCTCCTTTTTTTCCCAAGGGTTCAGCAATGCACTTTGAAAGCTGTTACATCAATGACCTAAGGGGAGAGAGGAGAGATAATTGTAGTAGGTTGCCAATAGGACAATAAGCTAAGCTTTCCTGACATTTGAGTTCATGAGCTTTTCATAGCTTTTGAGACTGGGAGAGGTAGTGAGAAAGACAAAGTACAGTCCCCACAACGGCTGCTCATAATTGTGGCAAGCTTGGGCTGTCCACGTTCGAAGGGGTTGGTAACATTTTGCTGATGTTAGCTTAGTTTTTCAGCCAGGCTAAGCCTGAGATCAGAGGAGGTCTATGTTGCACAACCAGAGCACGATGGGCTGCATCCTGTGATACCAGTGGTGCCATTGCTCATTGCTGTATGTGCAGTGTCTCTGGGAAAACAGGGATGAGAGAGACAGAGAACTTCAGAGCTCACCTCAGGGGTTCTTTGTTCTTTTTTTATCTACTAAAAAATGTTGTCATGTCCAATAGTCAGCTTGTGATGTTTTAAATTCTGTGCTTTAACTTGACTTTAATTTTAGTGAAAGAGGAGGAGAATGCAAAATTTAAAAAATATTCCATTGTGAGATCTTGAAGATTCAAGAAGATCAATTTCTGAAGGGAATAAATCTCTGAAGTGCACTTTCCTTCTCTAGAGACTTTCAAGCCCTGTCTGGACACATTCCTGTGTGTCCTGCCCTAGGTGATCCTGCTTTGATAGTGAGGTTGGACTCAATGATCCCCAGAGATCCCTTCTAACCCCTACTATTCTATGAGTCTATGACAAATTTGCCTGCAGTTATTGTGCTACATAGAAATTTCACAGAATTATACAGACTTCTTCTTCAAAAGCAAACAAATATAAAATAAGTAAATTAATTGGATCACTAAAGCCTGCCAGTTAGGATGATTCACAAAGATTAGGCATTAAAATACCAAGTAGTCAGTTAGGGTTTTAATTCAGCTATAATGTGCTGAAAATTAAAATTCAGCAATGCTAATTTTGTGGAAAGTTTGACCAAAAATAATCAAACAACAAAGAGTTTGCTATGACCACCATTATGTTAAAAAAAACAAGAACTTCTGGAGTTTTTTTCTAGTGTCCCTCACGAAGTAGAGGGCAAAATGCAGGACTGTAAGCTTAAACAGTAATCAACTTAACAGATGCCTGAAGGAAATGTGTTGAGCCAATTATCAGGGCTTTCACTCCAGTGACAAGAACATTCCTTTGATCCTGAAGTAAAACTGACCATGTGTATTTACTGGAAGAATGACAATGCTCCCTATTTTAGCTGAACAGAGGTGGGTATGTTTTCTGCTGATGTAAATAAATTCCACTCCTCGTTAGGTAAGAGACAAGATAAGAAATCATTATGTTGGAAGTGAATGGAGATCAGGGCTGGATTAGAAATGGGCCAAAATTACTACCTGATAATACAGAGGTTTCAGATATTCCAGTGAGATGCAGAATGAAAACGAATGGCAATCTCCTTAAAAAATAAACAAAATTTAAAAAATTAAAAGTGGTCCCTGCCTTGATATGCAAAGGTTGTCTGATGGCTAGGTCATTGCTGAGAGGTGACAGATTTTTGAGTCACTAAAGCTGCCTGCACCTAAAATTTGAGGACTCCCTCAGCCTGATTTAGGCAAGTCTGTACAGATGCACAATTTGCTATACAGTCAATTGCATCTTGTTTGTTAAGTACAAAATCCCACAATGTTCTGAGAACAAAAGCTCCTTCAAGGGATCAATGCTTTTCCCTTTGAATATCAAGGCTGCAGTGCTTTAAGTAACAGCAGGAATCCATTATTTTGCAGCAGTACTTTTATACTACTGACAAGTGCATGTTCCTGATCATGCCTGAAATAGCAGTTTAGCTGCCTTTGCTGTGTCTTCCTGTGCATGGTATCAAGACTCTGGCTGTGTTTCAGCTCCCCGTGTCACACAACCTAACAAGACTGGGCTGGGCACCCAAAGAGCTTTCATGAGTTGTGCTGACTGAGGAGGTGTGGGAAGGAGAGCAAGTGCTTCTATTAGCTGCTGTAGGCTTGAGGCTGGCCAAGAGAGAGCTGCAACACTTAAACCACTTTCCCAGATTTTTTTCTGTCTTTTTTTTTTTTCCCCTAATCATAAAATCACTTAATCCAGAGGAGGGCCACAAATATGATCAGAGGTGTGGAGTACCTCTGTTATGAAGACAGACTGAAAGAATTTGGGCTCTTCAGCCTGAAGAAGTTTCTGGGGAGACCTTATAGCTGCATTTCAATATCTGAAGAGGACCTCCAGGAAGGCTGGGGAAGGACTGTTTAGAAGAGCTTGTAGCTATAGGATGAGGGGTGATAGTTTTAAACTGGAACAGGGTAGATTTAGATTGGACATAAGTTCTTTACACTGAGATTAGTAACATACTGGAGCAGGTTGCCCAGGGATGTTGTTGAGGCCCCATCCCTGGAGACACTCATGTGGCTCTGGGCAGCCTGATCTAGTTGGAGGGATCCATCCACTGCAAGATGACATTTGAGAGTCCCTTCCAACCCAATGCAGTCTGTGAATCTGTAATTGACTTCCCCTTGAGACAAGGTGGCAAAAAGGCACGAGCTGTAACACCTTCCCGCGGCCCCAGGAGACAGCTAGGTGTTCAAGAGGCAGAAAGGCTGTTTCAGGACCAGATAACAGTTTCAATATTACAAGATTTGGATGCATTTGGGGAATCATTTTGACAATTCATTCCTTGCTCTTCTCCTGAGGTGATGCAGAGACTTGCATTCTCCTTAGTCATGGTGGATTTCAGCTCAGTTCATCACCAAGTCAAATAGTAATAAAATGACAGTTTGCAGGCCTCTTTAGCATCCAAATCACTTATTTGAGAATAAACCCTGTTGATGTTTCTTCCACAATAAAAATAAATAAATAAATGAAAGTGAGAGAGAGACTTGGAAGCAAATAAATGTGCTGGGAAATTTTTTGCAAAATACTCTTTGATCTTCCAACCAATTCTCCATAGACCTTTATGATCCTGAATCAGATTGTTGCTGCTAAAAAAACTCTTGAGTCATGTCAAGGACAGTTTTTCTTTCCTCAGAACTGTTGCTGCCATTTCACAGAACAAGGCTTTTGAAATTGTATGACTTTGATATCACTGATTATCAGGGGAAAGGGTTCTGTTTTGTCTTTTTGGTGTTTCCTGGATTCATGCTGCTACAGGAGCTAGCATATTCTTTACAAATGTAGTGATCAGAACTCTGTTTTGACCATGGAATGTAGTGAGAAGATGTTGGTGAGGTAATTAAAAGGGAAAAAGCCAGAAGTTCCTTACTAATACTATATTTAGCAGACCAATTACTGTCTTTTAAAACTCAAGACTGCAATTTTAGGCAAGGAAAAAGCAATAGGTAGCTTATCTTAATAAATTACACAGTATTAATTGTAAAGTATCTATAGTTAAAGGCACTGGCACAGGTTGCCCAGGGAGGTTGTGGCTGCTCCCTCCCTGGAGGTGTTCAAGGCCAGGTTGGACGAGGCCTGGAGTGACCTGTACTAGTGGGAGGAGTCCCTGCCTATGGCAGGGGGGTGAAACTAGATGATCCTTGAGATCCCTTCCAACCTTACCATTCTATGATTCCATGATTCTATATTTATTTTATATGATATTTGTTCTGAAAAAAAAAAAGGCAATGAATTGGTAAAATATTTATTGTTCTGTTCTTCCAATTCCTGTGCACATAATTCCCATTAATTAATTGCTACCTGTTTATACTCAATAAAGAGGAGATTCCCAAGGAAAGTAATAGGATTTCTTTGGTTTTCATTGGACTTTAAGGTGTGGGAGTTTGTTATAAGGTAGATATATCTGCATGTGTCACCAACAAGTCTACTCTCAGATAACTGTTTCCAAAATTTCTGAGAGTGAGACTTTCTGTCTTGAATGACTGAGAAGAAAGAAACTATGAGAGTACCAAAGTCATTATCAGCTCAGATGAGGTCCACAGCTTTGCTCAGAAAAGGGCAGCAGGTATTAAACACAACCATTTTGTGTTCAGCAAATAGTGAAGGGATATGTTTCTGCTTTCTTTATGAGTTCCCCTTTTCTTTATTTGCCCTGCAACTGCTTCTCTCCTATTGAGGGCAGATACAGGCAAGCAGAGTACCATAGCTTTCAACTTCCCTGTTCAACTCCCATTTTGCTCAAAAGTGAAAGCAGCTCTCCTGCCAGCTGAAAGTGGTGAGAAAGTGATGAGCAGAGTCCAACACACTGAATGCTTCCTACCTACCCTGGAAATACCTATGTCCAGCTTTGCTGAGAAACTGTCAATGATTTTCACTATTCAAACACCTGCTTCTCTTTCAAGTTGCTGCTTATTATTATTGTTGTTTTTTTTTAACACAGCCTAATCTTTTGACCATGAGCCAGCAATGTGCTCTTGTGGCCAGGAAGGCCAATGCCATTCTGGAAGGCCTGTGTCTAGTAGGTCGAGAGAGGTTCTCCTGCCCCTCTACTCTGCCCTTGTGTGGCTGCATCTAGAGTACTGTGTCCAGTTTTGGCCACTCCAGTTCAAGAATGACAGAGAGCTGCTTGAGGTAGCTCAGCCCAGAGCCACAACAATGATTAAGGGAATGGAACATCTCTCTTATGAGGAGAGACTGAGGGAGCTGGGAATCTTTAGCTTGGAGTAGAGGAGACTGAGAGGTGACTTCATCAATGTTTATAAATATGTAAAGGGTGAGTACCAGGAGGATGCAGCCAGGCTCTGCTCAGTGATGCCCAATGACAGGACAAGGGGCAATGGGTGGAAGTTGAGGCAGAGGAAGTTTCATATAAACACGAGGAGGAATTTTTTCCCTGTAAGGGTGACAGAGTGCTGGAACAGGCTGCCCAGGGGGATTGTGGAATCTCCCTTTCTGGAGATATTCAAAACCCACTTGGACGTATTCCTTGGTGATTTGATATAGGTTATCCTGCTCTGCAGGGGGATTGGACTGGATGAACTTCTGAGGTCCCTTTCAGCCACTGACATTCTGTGATTCTGTATGATTCCTTTGGAATGAAAATATTTCCATGAGGTTAATCTTCAAGCTTAGCAGAAAACAGTTTATCAATTAATAAAAAAGGACTCGTGTCAAAGATGTTCCTTCTTTAAGATATTAGTCTCCATCTCTGCCCAGGTTGTTGCCTGTAAAACTAAAATTATATTGCAGTTTTGCTCCAAGTGAGGCAGGGGTCCTTCAGTCCTTGCTTATCCACTCTGCTGTTCAAAATAACTTCAGCATATTGGGAAGATGTATTATCCATTGGTAGTCCCATGTCCCTGCCTCAGAGAGCAAGAAAGCTGCCAAGCATCATGTTCAGATGATATGTTGCTTTGCTTTTCTGCTTTTCACTTTATCTCTCCAGCAATTTCTTGCTGGGTAAAAGGAGAACTGCATATGTGACCTCTCTCTTGTAGTGCTGTAGATTTTTACCTTCCAGTTCCAAATCCATCAAGCCTACATGCAACGCTTTTTATGCAGTCATATTTCTCTGCCCTTCCTCCCACCCTTATTCTTGCATGTCACTTCTCCCTCCTTGAGGGGAAGTGCCTGCAAGCACTGTGTAAAAAAAAGACTGTGATCATGCACTTTCCTGGAGTGGCTGCTGGGCTTGCACCATCTTTCTGTGCTGTTGCACTCGTTTGGCTCTGTATTCAGAATGACAGCTATGGTCTCCTTCACAACAATGAGGTTTCTAATGATGTTCTTTCCAGAGTTTGGTGGGTTTTGCTGTTGGGTTTTTTTTTTTTTTTTTTTTCTTTGGGGGAAAAGTAGCTAGAAAAAGACCACATATTTGAAAAAGAAATGTAAGTTGGTGACTTGTCAGTGGTAGGTCTGCTACCTACATAAGTAAGCCAGGAGACATTCGTGTAAATACTGTTTCTCCCCTTTAAGACTTGCATTCATACTCAGTTCCCATTGTTAACTTTCAAGCCTTTTTGGCTGTAGAAAGAGAGAACATTTCCCTGCTGATTTAATGCTGGCACAGTAGAGACTGCTCCATGTAGCACTGCAAGCCTCTGCAGTACACCTGAGACAATCTCTCTTCCTAACTTTGGGATACATACATCATTTCTCATTTTTAACAGATTCCTTTTATCACATGATTTGAAGCACATGCATTTGGTAGAACAGGCTGCAAACATAACCTTTATTTGATTTGGGGTTTTCTGCTTGTTTGGTGTTTTTTGGGGGGATTGTTTGCTTGGTTGGTTTTGCTTGCTTGGTGTTGGTTTTTTGTTTTGGATTTGAGGTTTTGTTTGTTTGTTTGTTGTGTTGTTTTGCTTTTTTTTAAAGAAAAGGTAAATTTCTCCATCTAGGAGTAGCTGCTGTCATCCTGCAACAGGACAAACCTTCAAACCTCATTTGTTTGGAGGTTTTCTTTTTGTCTGGGGTTGTTTAGCTTTAAAAAAAAGGTAAATTTCTCCATCTAGGAGTAGCTGCTGTCATTCTGCAATAGGACAAACCTTTAAACCTCATTTGTTTGGAGTTTTTTTTTTTAATCTGTTGTTATTTTTTGTTTTGTTTTAAAGAAAAGGTAAATTTCTCCATTTAGGAGTAGCTGCTGTCATTCTGCAACAGGACAAACCTTCCCACCTCATTTGTTTGGAGGTTCTCTTTTTGTCTGGGGTTGTTTAGTTTTAAAGAAAAGGTAAATTTCTCCATTTAGGAGTAGCTGCTGTCATTCTGCAACAGGACAAACCTTCCCACCTCATTTGTTTGGAGGTTCTCTTTTTGTCTGGGGTTGTTTAGTTTTAAAGAAAAGGTAAATTTC
>WBNM01024504.1:8250-89600 GCA_013399055.1 Ramphastos sulfuratus | reverse complement strand
TTCTATGATTCTATGAATCAGTGATGTTTTCTGTGAATTCACCTCCAGAAGAGTGTTTTCTTTTTTATTTTCTTTTACTCTGGTATTATAACAAGTGAATAGTTGTTCCCTTTTCTTTTTATTAAATTTTAAACTGAATCTTGAGAAGCCTAACGTACTTTTTACTATGTCTGGTAGATGTTAGAGATTATTTAAAGCAGCTAAACACTACCAAAAGCCTTTTTGAACATCCCTGGTTCTTGCAGGTACCAGCTTGTGTTCATCAGTGCCATCTCTTCTGCATTATCTAAGTCCACTCCTGATCTAATTGGAATGATGAGAATTTTCACTGACCTTGTCAAAATAAACAGAAAAGCTTTAAACTAAAATACTTTGTTAATTAGATTGGTAATTTTGCTAGAGAAAACTGTGCTAGCTAGTTGGCTGGACTGAAGAAATGGTTACAGCCCCAAATTCACCTATGTAACTGATATGGTGAAGACCTTGCCCTATGTCCAGCTTCAGTACATTTTTTCCTCTATCTGCTAGGTATATTGTAATGCTTTTTTGAAATAACACAGTTCTGATCAGAGTGCACAAAGAGTAAACAGTGGCCTGAAAGTAAAAGCTTCAGGCAGTGCAAACCAGTATGTTAACCTGGAGTTCCCTTCATGTAGTAGTTTCTATTCTCCAGCAGCAGTAGCAACATTCTTATATCAAAATCTGGTATCCTAACATTCAGATATTCTTTTGTTGACCAGACCTTCTTTCACAGATACACAGAAATTTTAGGGAGAAAATAATATGTGTTTTATTTAATTTTGGTGCTGCCATTCTTATGGCACATCTTACAAGGATGAAAACCATTGTTTATATAAACATAAAGTAATTGTGTAACCCCAAAGGAATGGCAATGTGTTACTTAAGCAATCAAGATATGAGAGACTCTCTGATATCATGTGTTGGTATGAAAGTTAATGCTGAAATCTTTAGCCGTGCCAAGTTTTAAAATGACAGATAGTAGTGTGTCTAAAAGGTGTTACCTTTTTAGAAACATGCATCAGTTTCTCCTTGTAATTGCTTATCACAGTAATGAAATGGATGGCAAAACTTGCAAATCAACCTTGACTTTCAAGCATGTGACAAGCTAAGAAATATCCAAGTAATTAAGAGAGCAACCTGCATTATGGTAGAAAAGGTTTATTTCATCTGCTGTTAGAGATTTCTTATGTTATCCTGGATAAGACATAGTGGTCCAAATCCACAAAAGCTTCTTGCTCCTTGTCGGGGAGGGGGTAATTAGGTACTGCGAGACAATATACAAATATTAATATATAATTTATTAATATTAATCAGAACTCGCACCACCCCCTACCACCATTTAATAATAACAATAGTAACAGGCTCTTTGCAACGTTATGGAAACAATATACAGGTTATAACAGGATCTGGAAATAACTATTAAATATATACATTAACAGAACTCGAACCAAACTGGAAAAGAGAAGGTTTGTGGTCAATATACCACCTGCAGCCAGTACGCCGCTTGTTCACTAGATGGACCCGAGAAGCAGCTTTCTGCTTATGGCAGAAGGCAATCAATGATTACAAGAGGCTTGGTATTTACTCACAAAAATATCATGGGAAAACAATACCCAAAGCACGTGGCGGGGTTTCCCGTGTTGCCGGGCTGAAAGTTGCCGGAGGCTTTAAAGTTTCTCCAGGCTCCTGAGCACTGGAGAAGAAGAGAGACGATCTCTGACCTGATCCTGGCTGACTCTGGAAGCAGGCTCTTACAGGCAGGATGTCTCACTGTATCACGCTGGCGAATGCGTGGAGGCAGCAGGCAGGATGCAAGCAGGCATCTGTAATGGTGGAAGGCACGCACCCCGTGTTCCCTGCTCCTTTATAACACAGCCCAAAGATCAATTGGACCTTTGGACACAAGATAGCCAATCAAATGGCAGTTACCCAAGATTTTGCCATATTGGGTGAAGCCATAGGCTTGCTTTATCCTTTTTTGGGCAGATCACGGGCCCTGCACAAGGCAATCATGTGCCCCCTAGCAACCACAGGTGATGGACAGGCCCCGGACCCCAGACTTAGTGGCGCCAGGTCCTTTGTCCCTTTTCCCGCAGTTGCTCTCTCCCCAAAACAGAAGGAGAGAGAGCAGAAAAACATGTCTGCATAAGCCAGGACATGTACAAGCCCAAGAGGCCTGTTTAGGCCTACCACGACACTCCTATTGATAGCAGCTGAAGCCCACTTCAAATAGCTGTTGCTTTCTTAAAAAGTTTAGTGTGTCTGCACCTAGGCACATATCCACTAGGAAAATGAAGTCTAGGAGAACTGCTGGGACTCTATGATTCTCCAAGGTTTGTAAGGATAAGTAGAAGTGGAGCTACTACAAAAGCTAGGGGCATAGAAATACATAAACAAAAACTTACAAGTTTATTTAATGCATCAATGATGAAAAATCTTCGATAGTCCTGCTCACGCACTGCAGAGCGGTGGCTGAATGGGATTTTCCAAAGGCCTTTGTGAGCACAGCACTTGGTGTTGTAACCCATGGTGGGTTTGCTTGTGAGGTGATCGCTTTGCAGCCTGGAGCCAGGCACAGGCTTCTCTGTTGAGGTTTGCTGGCATGTCCCAACTAGAGATCAGGGCCTGGACACTAAACAGTGAAGTCTATCAGGACAGAACACAGGACGTTCCACCTCAACATGAGGAGAAACTGTGCCGTGAGGGTGCTGGGGCCCTGGAGCAGGCTGCCCAGAGAGGTTGTGGAGTCTCCTTCTCTGGAGACTTTCAAGACCCATCCGGATGTGTTCCTGTGTGACTTGCCCTGGGTGATTCTGCTTTGGCAGGGAGGTTGGGCTCACTGATCTGCAGAGGTCCCTTCCAACCACTATCATTCTGTGATTTAAAGCTCTAATATTCATAGCATAGGGCACATTATTACTGAACAAAAAAAAAAAAAAACAACAACAACAAAAAAAACCAAACAAAAAAAAACCCCCAAACCAAGCAAGCAAATGAAAGTATAAGCTACAAATCTGTTGTATGTTTGAGAGATGCTTTGGGATTTTTTTTCTCAATGAAATACTAAGAAAATAAAGCTTCATGTGCAGATAAGAGCTATTTGGCTCAAATAACCCCAAAATTTGGTGCTGTGATCAAACCAATATTGAAAGAGTTCTATACAGTTATACAGCACAATAGTTCTTTGCTTTCCACAAGTGTAACATTATGTGAATGTTTGGCATATGAAGACACATTTATTAACATGCTTTCTTAGCTTAATGCAGTTTATGATTTGTATTTAAGTTTCATAAACCATAACCTAAGTAATTACTTGCTCATCAGTATGTCAGATTCAAGCAGGAATATTTTTCACTTTTAAAAATCCTATTTCTGATTTTTTCTGTGTGGCCTTGGGCTTGTGGATTCCTGCTCTTTTACCAGGTGATAGCTGTTTTCCAAAGGAAATAGCACTGTCATGTTTTTCTCCTCAAGTTTTTCTGCTGCCTTTTAAAAGAGCAATGGAGGTGATTAATTACCAACATTCACTTCACAGGAGACCATCAATTTAAGAGGTACATATGGCATTAGATGTATGTGATGCTTTCTCCCCCAGCATCACCACTGGCTGGTTCAGGCAGTCCACATTCAGCTTACCATCTCTTTTGAATTCCAGTCTAAACAGATTTAGATTATGGCACTCTTTTGTTCTACCTCCTGCTTGCTCTTCTCCAGCTGCCACTACCATGTATCAGTTGGATCCATACCCACTTCTAGGGGAGAGTAAGGAGAAAACTTGCTGTTTTAAACTAGTTGCTCTGGCTCGGGTTTCCCCCTTCACTCTAAGCTGCACTATGTGGGAGCCAAGACATGTATTTGGATTTAAAACATCCAAGGGTAGATGTTGTAGTGCTCCACCTAAATCAGTCTGTAGAGCTAGCACATAAGGTTTTCAATGGTACTGGACAGAGGAATCAAGTTCATCCCTTGTGTAACAAAAGAAACATCAAAGACAGAAGCAGGAATATAGTGTTAAGAATAACTGCCCTGCCAGTCTGTCTTGGTCTTGACCAAAGACTAAAATCTTTATGGTTCGTTGCCAATGCCTGTTCGATGTTCACTTCTCATTAAAAAATGGTAAGGGAAAAAAAAAGAAGATGCATGCCATTGTTGATGTTTTAAAAAAAATTGTAAACTAAATGTATGTGTGTGACTTCAGTATTTGGAACCTTTTCTGGGAATCTGCATGCTCTTCAAAACATATAGAGCTTGGGTTGAGAAGATAATATATTTAAATGTTGTGATCTGGGGGAAAAGCTTAACTAAAACAGGAATATTAATTCAGAAATTCAATGGGGAAATGTAAGAATCTTCAGGGACCAGACATATAGTGAATTTCAAGCTTCCGAAAGCTCTAGCTAATGGACAGTTTGGGAATGGGTACAGTGCTGGAGTGTCAAATGAATGCAGTGTTTCCTGGAAATGAGAATCAGGAAGGAAGGACAATATCAATGGTTGTTTGAACCTTGCTTTGTGTTTCTCACCTCTGCCTACCTATTTGGAGTGTTCTGGTCAAGAGCTAAAGAGATTTGCCAGGGCAGGTTTTATATACTAAGTTCCATTACCTGAGTTTAATTCAGCAGTCTAGATTTAGGACATGCTTAGCTATTTCCTAGAAGTGTTAGCTCAGTTTTATTCAGGACTTCCATGGTTTTACTGCCAGGCGTTTAATTGAGAGTAACTCAGTTTCCCCCCGTGTCTTATATTATTGGAAAGAACTCATAACTGTCAAGAGTTTCTATGATGCTTTATGATTGTTTTTTCTTGCATAACTGATTTATTTCTTGTACAATATATGTGCTATAGCGTTACCTAGACTTTACACTGATATACTGCTGGAAATGTAAATGAGAAACCCTATCACTCAGAACCATGCACTTATCAGAGCAAGTATGTCAAAAGTAGAAGCAGTGAGGATGCTGACTCATAATTGGTGGAGCTCACCTAGTGATGGCTGTGACAGTTTCTGCTCCCAGCTGTCCTTTCTATCCCATGACATGCAGTTTTCCACCCTGAGTGCAGAAATGGTTCAGCTGCTCATGTAGCAGCTGCTGAATTTTTATACTTGGCAGTCAAGCACATTAAGATAACCCTAAATGCTTTCTGGCTTACCTTGAAATGTTGCTTGCCAACTGTAGTATTTCAGCAGTGGTTCTCCAACTGAGACATGGTTGCATGAAGCCATAAACATCTGGGGAAGGGCAGATAGGACTTTTATCAATATTCAAAACCAGGCAAGATGTTGCATGAAGGAACTTAAGAAGACACTTCTTTGAGGGTGATGGAGCACTGGAACAGGCTACCCAGAGAGGCTGTGGAGTCTCCTTCTCTGGAGACTTTCAAAATCTGCCTGGATGAGTGCAGCTTGATCTAGGTGTACCTGTGTTAGCAGGGGTGTTGGACTAGATGATCTCCAGAGGTCCCTTCCAGCCCCTACCATTCTATGATTCCATGATTCTATGAGAAAACAGTTGTATTATATTCTGTGCTGAGAAGTTCAGGGACATTTCCATGCTCTTTGGTGCGAGTACATGCCCTAGCCTTCACTCAGTTGCAGTTTCAGAAGAGCTATAAATCCAGGACAAGTCACCTCTGATTATGCATCATAACTCTTAGAGTGGGAGTCAGTTCCAGATTCAGAGCTAAGGAGATGTCGATAGTGTAGATTTCTACATGTAAGCCACATACTTAATGCACAAAAGGTTAAGCTAATACAGTCAATGGTGCTTTGAGACCAGTTCTGTATCTCTCCTTCTACTGATTGTTCCAGGAATAACAGTCAATGAATCATATTTATCTCTCTATTTCTGAAGGCACTAATGGCTCCTTGCTGATGTCTGCCTCTATACTTCCTTTGTCATTGTTTCTCTTTCCCAGTTGTTGGTAAGATTTCTGAAGTCTGGGATGTAACTGTCAGAGACTTCACGTTCTCCTGCAGGAATCTCATGAGTGTTAGTAAATTGAATATTTTTTTGCTCTACATTATGGACTCAGCTTCAGATGCGCCAGTTTGACTCAGTATGCTAAGGCTATGAGTAGAACACAAGCAGCCTGCATCATCTGGTGTCCCTCCTTCCACAAACAAACTGTCAAATGTTTCACCAAATTAAAAAAAGACTTTTTAAGAATACCTAATGGCTTGCTCATTTCTCTATCTTTCATCCATGTGGAAAGGCATTATCTAATTAATCATTCAGCTGTGCCTTGCCTCTAATCTTCTCTTTAAGAGCACAGCTGTTGTCTTGGTCTAAGTTATAGTTAGTCCTTTGTGGTTCATTTTATCCCTTGGTGACTTCATCTGCCATGAGATTGCCTGTATGGCCAGAGCAGCTACAAGTTTCTTCCAATACTGTAATCATTTTAATACTAAAAGAATTCTCCATAGGTCTGTGAAATGTCCCTTTGTGCTGACCATCATTACACTTCCCTTTCAATACTTTCTGGGGTTTTTCATTAGTTCATCTTTTAAACGCCGTGCCTCACAAGTGTGGCTGAAATTAAACAGAAACATTGTTCAGAGAGAAAAGGGCTTCTGCTAAAACAGATGTCACTTGCAGGACTGTATATCCCCTTCCTTTGGCAACTGAGACAGATTCTGGCTAACTTATCAGTGGGCATCCTGCCCTCCCAACAGATGGCCGTAAGTGTGCAGAGCCAAAAGCCCATCTATAGACAGAATATGTTGAAGAGTATACGTCTAGACACAAACGTTGAACAAGGTTTTTAGACTGAACTTTTGTGCCCACAAACAGTCTAGAGGAAAGGGCAGCTTTTTAATAAAGGAACATTCTGTGTCAACATATGGCTGCTGTGGTGTTTAGAACCGCTGATAGTTACAGGAGAGGGAGATCATTAAGTAATCAGCATATCAGAAGGCTTGCTTCATTTTTGGTTTTTTTCCATTGGGAATATCTACTAAGTTTCACAAATTTAGTTGAGGAAGTTGTGGAAATCTGCACTGTAGTTGCTCAGATAAACTTATGTAGTCTTAGAACATAATTTCACATATGTTTTAGTAGAAAATTTAACTTGTTTTCTTATGGCTTTGTCATATTTGCCAACAACTGTAAGTATCAGAGACAAAGTTACTGTCACAAAACCATCTGACAAAATACAGAAGTTGTCACATGGATGAGTGCGGACAGCTTGTGTGGATTCTTACAGTCACACTTAGGAACACCACTAGTTCTTAATAGGTTTTTAATGGAAAGGCAGTGACCTACACTACTATAGTTGGGCAAGGAAATATGTATTGCAACAAGGAGATATATGCATATAATTAGGTCAAGACTTTTGCCCTACATTTTCCTACAGCTAGAAATACTCACTGATACACAGTCTGTATACATGGTCTGCCTTTGCTCCTATCTGTTGAACTTTTACTCATATAAACTTAAATATCAAGTAGATTTAAATCAATTGTGTGGCATGTTAGATAAGGCATAGCAAATTGTGATAAACACTTATAATGCCAATATACTGGATAATACTAAGAAATCAATGGAGATCTATATGTGTCAAGGCAACTCAGATGCAGGATTTGTATGATTTTTGCATGAGTGTAAGGGAGGAGTTGACTTTATCTTTGAAGGAAAACAGAGGCAGGGATTAATTAACAGAGAGGAACACAATATTTTCATGTGAGAGATGAGAACTGAAGGAACTTGTTGGTTGCTTTACCATACAAAGAATGTTACAGGTGCTTGCATGCCCTGGAGCATGAGCCAGTACAAAACAGAGGCAACAGAAAGTCTTCAGTCTGTGTCATCAATGCATTCAGACAGCTTCTGAAGATTGTTTTTTTAGCGGCAAAGGGGAAAATTCATGTTTAGGTAGTTTATCCTCTAGGAGAAACAATACCAAATGTGACAAGAATTTGGTAGTGTATGCATCTTCCCATAGAGGCTTGGCTAGAGGCTGTTGAGGTGGATCACTTACAAGTTGTAATAAACAACTATCATGTAATACCAAGACTGTTTTCGTGATTGACAGCTGAAAAGTCATCTGTCACATTAGTATTCACCTATACATTTTGGATCCTGTTCCATCCTACTATCACACTGATTCCCACTTACACCTTTTGCTACAATTCCTGAGTAACTTAGATTCTGTTGTTTTTCAGAGTGGCAAAAAATTGTACACCCAATTGTTTGTTTGTTTGTTTTAACTTGACTGTCTATAGATGTGTTATTTAACTGCATACATGTGCTTCTATAGTTGATGATGACAAGGTCAGCCACTGAGAGAGCTCACTAGCAGCATGCATTCAGTAGCACTCCTTGTGGGCTGCTTCATAAAAGCATAGTGTTTTTTGCAGGTCTTTGTACATTGTACCGGTGCAAAGTGCCTCGTGACCTCAGCACCATCTTTCTGTTATTTACCAGCCTGTTTTCTATTCTCTTTTAGCTCAGCTAACAATTACTTTGACTAAATGCTAGCTGATGCATAGTCTCATGAGCAATGTGAGATTTGCTTATTAATTGTATTTTATTTAAATAATGAAATTCACAATGGTGTTGAATTATGGTGCTTGCTTCAGAAGTATTTTCAAGCTCCTTGTCTTTCTAATATTAAAAGCACATGCTGCGAGTGTAAGGAAGGGGAGGACACAGCCTAACTCACTGAGTGGATAAAGTACATCTTTATATAAGCACTGTAAGAGAGGCCTAATCAGGGACCTAATCAAGAAGCTGTAGAAGCCAAAGGCTCTCTGAGATCGACAGGCCTGGTATGGGGCTATTGTGTAATGTTTTAGAGCTGAGGCATTGTGTTTGCTGTTCTGACGGAGCCCTGCATGAGTTATGAATGGGAGAATGGAAGCCAATGGCAGTTCCTGTTAATGTTTTTTTTCTGTACGAGAGTCTGTTAGCAATTTGGCATGCACCCTGAAGTCCTACTGTCACATGGGCTTGTTTCCTGACCATATTTCTGCCACGATGTTTTCACCATCCTTTGTTCATCATTCTCTCCTGGCCCCTCTGCTGTGCCTGTGCGCTTTTGAACTGCTTTATGCATCTGCAAGAGTTGGTCAGACTCTGGGCAATAATTTTTCTCTCTTGGGAAATCCATGTTTCTATACTGTATGAAGCAATCTGGCTGTGGTCCAACCTGCCTGAAAGCATGGCTTTGAACAATAAAGTGTGTGCACATGAATACCTTAGTGAGCTCTCAAGTAAATCTCTAGAACAAATCTATGGGAGTGCTACCTGGGTGACTTACGACTGGAGAGTCTTATTACACAATGCAACAATTACGTGCTACCAAATCTGAATCTGTCTAGCTTTTTAGGGATTGATGTTTTTTTATTCTTTAATGTTATGCAAGAAAGGAAGAGTTTTCATTCTTATTTGCTGACCTAAGTTAAATACTACTTTCATTATTAGAGCGATTCATGGGTTTAATTTACCGAAACATTTATTTGATAGCCATTCATACTATTTCCAGTTCATTAGAAGGAATCTTACCACCCTGATTTTTGGTAGTTACACCACATACATCACAAGCTGCAGATGCAGATCCATACTGAGAAGTGTTTTATACACTGGGCTGTAGGCCAGGTTGAGAGAGAAAGTATTCATCATCCTTGTTGAAGCTGAGCCACTGTGTAACGTAGGAAACTTGAGAAGAATCTGAACTGCTATACCTTCAACTTGGGGACAATAGTAAGAATGGCCATTTAAGAAATGTGTGGGTTCAGATTTACATGAATTCTGCATAGAAAATAAACTGTCTGTCTCTGAGTCTGGATACATAAGAGCAGTGCCCACGGGACCCTGCTTGGGTTCCATACTTAGAAGCTTTTAGCTTATCAGCGTATCAAGTTATCATACAGTCATTCAGTTAGCAAATGTGTCATGTCAATGAACAAATACTAATTTAATATTCTTATGCATGTTACCATGGTTAATTCTACATGCTTAGCACAAAGCTACTGGGAAAATGAGGAGATTATTACGATACTTGATTTGTATTCCACATCTTATGCATAATAAAGAATGTTGCCCTTTTTTTGGGTTTTTTTTTTTTTTTTTGGTAGTATATAGAACAGTTGGGACCCAGAGTGGACTTGAGAGAACTGTCAGTTTAGTCTTGGGTTAATGTTCAGGTTAGAGGATGCAGGGTTGCTAACCTTTGTGATTTTGCTGCAACATTTAGCATTTTCCTTAAAACTTCAGTCCTTTGTTAGCCACAAAGATGATTAAGGGGATGGACCATCTTCCTTATGAGGAGAGACTGAGGGAGCTGGGGCTCTGTAGCCTGGAGGAGACTGAGGGGATGACTTCATTAATGTTTATAAATATGTAAAGGGCAAGAGGAGAGAGCCAGGCTCTTCTCGGTGATGCCCAATAACAGGACAAGGGGCAATGGGTGGAAATCAAGGCATTGAAGTTTCATGTAAACATGAGAAGGAATTTTTTTCACTGTGAGGCTGACAAAACACTAGAACAGGTTGCCCAGGGGGGTTGTGGAGTCTCCCTCTCTGGAAATATTCAAAACCTGCCCGGACGCATTCCTATGTGATCTGGTATAGGTGATCCTGCTCTGGCAGTGGGGTTGGACTGGATGATCTCTCGAGGTCCTGTCCAGCCCCTGACATTCTGTGATTCTGTGACTTCAGCAAAGCATTCAATGCTGTTTCCCACAGCTTTCTCCTATATAAACTGGCAAGACACGGATTGGATGGGTGGTCTGTGAGATGGGTAGGGAATTGTCTAACAGGTTCCACTCAGATGGTAGTGATGCATGGCTTTTACTCAGGCTGGAAGCTTGTCACAAGCGGGATCCCCCAGGCACTGACAGTGGGCCTCATGCTGTTCAACATAATGATCTGGATGATCTGGGCAGTGAGGTAGACAGATCAGAAGGGAGAGCCATCTTACACAGAGACCTGGATTGGCTGGAAGAATGGACAAGAAGAGCAGTATGAGGTTTAGCAAAGTGCAGAAACTGAACATGAGTCATCAATAGGCCGCTGCAGCAAGCCAGGTGAAGAAAATCCTGGGCTGCATCTGTAGAGACTTTACTATCAGAGATAGACCCACTCTACTCAGCTCTTGTCCAGCCACTCCTGAAGCACTGTATCCAGTTCTGGTCTCCATGATTCAAGAAAGACAGATAGACTGGAGAGAATCTGAAGGATGGCCACAAATATGATCAAAGGGATGGAGAACCTGCTGAGTAAGTAAAGTCTGAAGGAGTTAGGTCTATTCTCCCTAGAGAACCGAAGGCTCAGAGGGAGTATTTCAGACACTTAAACTACAAAGAGGACAGAGGTTCCCTCTTTACAAGTAGCCATGTGGAGAGAACAAGGGGCAGTGTGTACAAGCTGCACTGGGAGAGGTTTCATCTTGATATTAGAAAGAATTTTTTTACAATGAGAATAATAATTTACTGGAGCAACCTTCCCAGCAATATGGTAGAGTCCTTATCACTGGAGGTTTTTCATGATGTGACCAAATGGGTGCTAGAGGATCTCACCAAGGCTCCCTTTCCACACAAAGGGTTGGGTCAGGTGATCTTTTGAGGCCATTTCCAACACGGGCTGTTCTGTGATTCTATGACTGTTTAAAGACTTATTTACTTTTTGTGGTAGTTTAAGGCTGATTGGAAAATTCCAATAAGAGAAAACCAGGACTTTCCTGAAAGCTTAGTGCAGAATCTAAATAAATTAGATCATTGGATGTGAAAGAATAATAATGATAAAGTCTATATCATTCATTGGTTTGCTAAGTGGTATAAAACACTAATGTATAAACAATAAACAATTTTGTTTTCTTGGCTCTTGGGCACTGGCTCTGTTGCTGTTCCTTTGCTTCTCTAACTCCCCCATTAACCTTTTCCAGATAACACATGAGATCTTGCTGTTTGTTTTCTATCTGGGGAGAGAGAAGAAGATGGTGTTGGCCCCTTCTGGGCTTTTTCTTTGTCCGAGGGGAAGATTGGATTTCTGTATTGTTTCTAAATTGTATATTATTGTAAATACATGTAAATATATTTTGTATATGTGCTTGTAAATTTAGCTTGCTGTAAAATGTAGCTTTATCTTACTNTCAAGCACCTCAATGTCCTTCTTAAATTGAGGGGCCCAGAACTGGACACAGTACTCAAGGTGTGGCCTAACCAGTGCAGAGTACAGGGGGAGAATGACCTCCCTGCTCCTGCTGGCCACACTATTCCTGATGCAGGCCAGGATGCCATTGGCCTTCTTGGCCACCTGGGCACACTGCTGGCTCATGTTTAGTAACGATCTTAGTCATAGATTTTGGAAGCAAGTGCCTGGAAATGTTAAAAATAATGTAGAGGGTAAATAAAAGAAGCAGAGAATTAACTGGAAACTTTTTGCAAATCACCCCTCTTTATGTCTGAATCAGTTCAGAACTTGTAAAGGCGTAGAGTGTTCAATATTGTGTAAGTCTCTCTTTGCTACAGTTGGTTGTTATTAGCACTTATTGAGAAAATAACTGAACTGGTATACCGAGTGACCTGCTAAGTTAACCCCTAAATTTTGGAGTTTTTATTCCTTAACATCAAAAGAATTTTTTTTTTTTAAATCTTTTCAGAAATGTTTATACATTTCTAGGTCTTCTGCTGTCAGTTTGGCTGTTTTCTCCTCTGTTACACTTCATTCAGTAGTATTACTAATCATGTAATTTTAGGAAAGTCCACATTTCTGTAATGGCCTCAGTTTCTGAATTCTTACCTTTATGAACACATCTCATCTTTCACTGGAAACAAAGTGTCTACACATTTCAGTTTCTAAGGAAATGCTTGAAAATATGACTGGAGCACACTCTAGAGGCTCAAAAATTCAATGGCACATAAATAACTCCAAATTTATTCATATTTAAAATCACTTGATTTTAAAGCAAATCTCATGATTTTTTATAAGCTTATTCCATTTATGATGATCTGAAGCAAGATTTGTGAATACTATGGATTTCTTTGTCTGCCTTTACTGCAGAGAACTATCTTTTATTACTCTTAATCTACTGAGAGGAGGCTGGGTTTTGTATGTTCTACTGAGTCTTACATCTAGGTCAAAGATGGATGAAACTCTGCCAGTTTGTAGAGATGCTGAGATTATTTCTGGAGTGTTTTGCAAACTAGTGATAATTCATCTTGGTAGTTTCATAAAAGAATTATGTCTGAAAAGGACTTGGTGCTGCACTTGATAAATATATTTTGAGGACCAAGACACCAAGTATACAAGCATTAAAAAACTTTTAGACATGTCTGTGAATACCATGAAGTTATATTAAATTTATTATACCAGCTAAAAAGGGTTACTATTACATATGGAGGCTTTGTATTCTCTGCTGTTTCACATCTTGTCACATGATTAGGAAGCTTGCATGAAGAAGAGGAAGAGCAAACTTGATAAACCCCCTGATTTATGATTTGCTTTGAATCATCCAACTTTGACCACGTCTCCATTTTGCAGGGTTTGGTTTTGTTTTGTTTTGTTTTGTTTTGTTTTGTTTTTTAATCTGTATAGTATCTCCAATAAAATGTGCAGCTCTTCAAGTGTAGCAAAAGGACTAGTGGTTTTTTTGGACTGCTGACACTTAAGGATCATGTTTAGTAATGGATTCACATTACTGTCTTGAAGGATGGTGTGGATAGGGCTCTATGTCCAACTGAGTGACCTAGACAGCTGAATGTTCTCACTGTATCTTAGCAGCAATTTGTAAAATCATTCATGCTTCTTCTAAGCTGCCAAGCAGGCAGCTATCAACACTGTCACATTTTTGTTATTATTTTCAGCTATTTATTAAACCTAGATGTTGCCTGCTTGGGCTGTGTTGATCAAATATTATTTTATGCTGACATTCTAGAGCCTCAAAGATGAATCAAACTCAGGCATCCCTGTCTGGGTGTGAAGGCCACATCCAGTAATCACAAGACATTTCTTTTTTTAAACTGCAGTTGCTGTCTGCATTCCCACTTCTCTGGCTGGTCATTGCTTCATTGCACAGAAAATATGCCCTCCAGTCCTCTGTCCTACGTTGGTTATGCTGCTTATTTGAAGACTTCAGGGCAGAATCAGTCATAACCTGTAGCAACCCTCTAAGATACAGTTTGCAGGGATGTGCTGCTCATCTGCAGAGCATTTATCCTGGCACAAAACCACTTGGCACACTTTGCTATCAGAACCCTGCATGTGTTCAAGACCTGGAGATGTGGCCAAGGCAGCTGAGGGATGTGCTGATTCAGTGTGCCCATTCTGGAGCAGGGATTTCCAAACTAACCTGCGAGCTAACATTTAGATTTGGAACAGATGGGTTGTGGTTGTATTGGGGTTTTTTTGTGTGTGTGAGTTTGGGTTTTTTGTTATTGTTGGTTTGTTTTGTTTTTGAGGGTTTTTTTTTGGCTGTGTGTTTCATTTGTTTGTTTCCTTTCAGCTGGTACAGAGCCTTTGCATTTTAAAAATTGTTTGAATGACCGTTTAGGCCCACAAACTGCTGTCATCATAGTTACCAGTCCATGGCAGAAACCACACAGCTGGAAGTCAGGGATAAAAGGACAGAAAAAAAATTCAAGGATAAAAGAGACCCAACTGGACCAAATCCATAAACATTTATTCCCTGCTGAGAACACGCCTGAACCACTACACCAAAGTAAGACCTCTAATAATTATTAAGAGAAGGCAATGTCATGGCAATAAAAAATAGTGGGAACAAAAAGCCTGAGGTGTTTTATTCAAAGGAAGAAATGTTCCACATGTATCTAGGGTAGACTGGACAATACATCCAAGCAGACTTGCTTTCCCTAAAAATTATAAAAGTAAAACTTCTGATTGAAGAAGTCCCTGGATTCTGTCTTAAAAGTTGAGAAAACTAAAATATTTTAATTTTAAAAATCAAGGGAAATTAAAAAAAAAACAAACAAATAACAACTTGTGGTATCTTTTGTAGAAAGGGAGATTTCAAGGGAAATCTGTATTTGGTCAATGTCACACTTTACCATCAGAAGAGTTTTACTGGTCTTACTGGTTAGTTTTCAGGAGCAGAATAAACACCAAGTTTTGTTTCCCAACCAAAACATCTTACTTCTAGTAAACATATTTTTTAAAAGTGGCTGAGGTGTTCATTGTCATTTGATCCCTGCTGGCATTNGGCCAGGTTGGATGAGGCCTTGAGTGACCTGTACTAGTGGGAGGTGTCCCTGCCTATGGCAGGGGATTGGAACTAGATGATCCTTGAGGTCCCTTCCAACCTTACCATTCTATGATTCTACGATTCCTTGAAATCCTAAATTTGGCCAAACTCTGGATAGAGAAATGGTTTTGATAGTCCTCACTACTGATTTCTATGCACACATAGTAAGATCCCTCTGGGAAGAAAAACTTGTTTTAGCAATAACTAGCAGTAAGGAAAAAAGAAATAAAGAGAAATAAAAAATATAAGGGATAATTAAAGAAAATATGAAGGAGGGAGAGCATCAAGCAAGAGAGAACAAACTCATGTGCCACGTGACTGGAGTCAGAGAGGGAAAGATCATACTTGGGGTTTGATCCTGAGTCTTCTCTTCATTTACTTGTTTTGGTGCCTAGCAATGAATGCTGGGCAAGACACCAACGACAATTTATAAATACTACCACATTACCTTCCAACTAAATAAAATTACTTAATAGCTATGCATAAGACAGGATATTCCTAGGGAAGACATCACTCATATTTGCATCTTTCAGTGACTTTGCTACAACTCTATGGTTTTTATATTTTCAAAAATTGTTCCTAATTGTGAAAATGCAAATAAAGGTATGGAGTAATTTCTGCTTGCACTATAACCTTCATGCATGTGAACAGTGCTGCCATATATATAAAGGGTAGGAAAAAGTCAGCATGAAATGTGCTTGCTCCTTACCTGCAATTTAAAAAAAACAATATTTGTTCAAATATGGCTAACTATAAGTCATATTCTTTCTTTTAGCCTTAGTTGAGTGGTTACAAAATTAACAGATTTCTTTTAGTAAATTAAAAAAAAAATGTTAATTATGTTTGGATCTTTTGAAAGACCTTTATATAAAGTTTTTTAAAATTTATTTCTTACTATTTATTTACTCTAGGTTAGCCCTCAGTTACACTTGGAACCATAGAATCATAGAACTGTTGAGGTTGGAAGAGACCTTTGAGATCATCAATTCCAACTGCTCACCTAGAGCTAAGCCACTACCACTTAATCGTGTCCCTAAGCACGACATCTACACATCTTATAAATACCTCCAGGGATGGTGACTACACCACGTCCCTGGTCAGCCTGTTATCTTTAACTGCTTGCACAGATACCTTTGTCCATTGCTAAAATTCAGGAGGATTGTACAAATGAAGAAAATCATGCAATGGCTACATTGTTTCGAGCTACTGTTATGCACATGTGTGTGTCAAATCAGTCCATGTGGACTGATGAAATTCATACTGCCTAAATAAAATTTGCATGTACACAGCAGTCTGAGCTCTGCAGTTGAAGCTGAGAGAGAGCCTTTCATGGCCCAGAATGTGACAGAAAGCAGAAGCTGCTTCTGGTAAAGACATATAATGAAGTTAACTCCCATTCATGGAGCTCGTCTTACTGGTAAGGAGAGGCACTGTAAAAGTCATTATTAAGAGACTGAGCTAAGAACATCAGTGACCTCAGCACATTATGCTTTACAGCTTTTGTGATTTTATTAGCTATATGGATGAGGTCACTTCTTGAAATAGCTGAGGGGAAGAGAAAGAAGAAAAAAATGCCCATTGCCATCACGCTGCTAAAGATAATCATGGAGCCTCTTGCTGACATCCAGAGGTTCATTTTGGGCTGCTGTTTTCTGTATCTTGAAGGATATTTTAACAAAGTGGAATTCTCCTGTTTTGTTCCCATGAAAATTCTGGAGGAGTAAATCAGAGCCATTCTTCTGAAAGCAACTTCTCATCCTGTAAAATCATAAGCAGTCACTGTAATTGTTTTAGTCTTTCTAGTCTTGAGTGACCACGGATAAAGTCTATTTTATGCCCTCCTTTTGAAGATCAGAAGTGAGAGTGATGATTATTTAGTTTGACATAATCCATAGTACAGGTCACATCCTAAGTCATAGTCATGGAGGTTCCATTTGATAACTGGCTGCTGTTTCATTTGCTTATTTGGTATGGAGTAATAAAATGCCTCGAGCTGATTCCTATATAAGGTTGGGACTTTTTTAATGTCAGGGTAATTACTGTGAATTCCCACCAGCAAATACCATCACAAGGAAGGATTAGCTTTTTCTCTCTAAAACTAATTGATTGCTGATCTTTCATTTATAGCGATCATTCTAGTTCATATTGTATTTTAGACTGTGATTTGGCCTTAGTGGTATTTTTTAATTCCTATGCTTGATATATAGAGGCTTTTGTATGAAATCATTGGGCTTGAAAGGACATCAAAGTTCATCTAGTACATCTTCCTGATGCCAGGCAGAAACGTGTGTAGATACATCACTTCTGACAGGTACTGTCTCATGTTTACTTAAAGGTTGCTAGCAATGCTGGGGTTGCAGCACCTCTTCAGAAAGCTGTAAAGATATTTCCCAGTGTCCAACCTGAATTTGCCTTGCTGCAGTTTAAACCTGTTCTTTCTCATTTCATGCACCATAGATATGGAAAACACATTATTTCCATATGGTCTGCAACAGACTTTCTGTGTTTTTGAAGATTTGCTCCATCTTTTCACATAGGTCATATATTTTGTGAACTGTGCTGTGTTCCTGCCTTGGATTCCATTTGCTGGTATCAGTAGCTTCATTAGTGCATATATCTGTTGTTATTCCTATCATTCTTTTTGTTTTGCCTCAAGTACTAAATGTTAGAATCTTCACAGTGAATAACTTCATCAACACTTCCTTTTATATTTTAGCTAGATTATTTTGTTCATTCATTGGTAGGGACATAAGATTTATAAAGTCAGTACATCAAATTTTTTTTGCGAAGTCATTGGAATGTAAATATTTTGGCAGGTTTTTTTCTTGGTCTTTTTCTTTGGCAGGTTTGCCTTCTGTTTTCAGCTCTCCAATTTAAAAATTGTCTCCAGCTGAAAAGCAGGTAGGTATCACTTGCATTTGCCTCTGTTTTTGGGATGTCAGGCTGCATAATTTTGTGCAGGTACTGTTCATTTGAGGGAAACAGCTTTTGGCAGCAGGACTACATATTTTGTGCTTCAGAAAACTATAGCTCTGAACTATGGCTAGCAGAGAGCCTGACTAGTTCGTCCCTAGAAGATGGCTCATCATGCAGTGCGTAAGGGGTTAATATAATATTCTGCTTCCCCTCCCCCACTGATGTGGAATAACAGAAGGAAGGTAGAGAGTTTTAGCTGAGATGCACAAATGATTTACTTTATTGCAGGGATATCAGATTACAACAAATGAGACTGGGGTGGGAGGGGAAATGAAATACCTGACCCAACTTGTACAGGAAGCTGCGCCACGTCCACACACAAAAATCAAAAATCAGAAAAGAGAAAGCCTATCCCACAGCCTAGAACAAGGAATTTTACAAACTACTTCACATCCTGGAAGCCTCACAAATCCCACCAAGTGTGGCTTACAATGAAGTAGGATATATATGTGTGTATATATATACACACACACACATATGTATGATTTGGCTCAGATCATTCATTACACATTGGTACACTCCCTTTGTGCTCAGCTCCCAGCAGTGAAACATCTGTACTCCCTGCAAGGCAAACCCAGATCATTTCGCTTCACATGATTCCAAAGCAGAATCATGGAATAACTTGGGTCAGAAGAGACTTCCGGAGGTCTGTAGCCCAGTCTCTGACTCAAAGCAAGGCTTATGCAGGGCTTTCTCTAGTTGGGTTTTGAATAATTACAAACTTCTGGTCTGATTTCCTCTACATGAGCTACATGGAGCCAGCTCTTTCCCAGGCTGAGCAGGCCCAGCTTTCTCAGCTTCTCCTTTTTGTGTGATGTGCTTAAGCATCTGGCCATCTTCATGGCCCTGTGTTGGACTGTCTCCAGACTGCCAGCAAGTCTTCAGCACTAGGGAACCCAGGACAGGAAGCAATATTTCAGATATAGCTCTTCAAGTGGGAAGAACAGCCTTTTCAAGAAAGAGGGGAAAATCACCTCTCTTGGCCAGCTGGCTACACTCTAAGTGCTCAAGGCAGCAGTGGGTTAATAAGGCTGATAGATAGTTTCTGGATGGGTTTTAAAATTTTATGTTTTTCCGCCCCTTTTGCTTCAGACTGCTTATATGAGCTTTCTTCAGAACAAGTAATATTTTTACTTGCTCCCCATGCATGCAACTTTTATTTAGAGTTCAGCATCAATTTGAATGCTGCTCTCAAACAGTCCTTTTCACTCCTTTGTGCTAGCAGTGCCACACACTTCCTGTGTCTTTAAACAGATCATGGTAACTAATGACCGTGCTGGACATGGATCCATTTGCAGGCTTTCATCACTTAAAGCCTTTAAAGGAGTAGCTTTCTGCAGATCCCCTTTTTTCTAGAATATATTTCAATATTATTAAGTGAATATTCACATTATTTACAGCATTCCTGCTGTCAGTGTATTAATATCTCCCTGCCTGAGTAGAAAGCTGACACTGTAGTTGGCAAACTTGTCTGCATTTTTGGAGCTCAACTGGCTGCAATAGAGGGGCAGTTTCCGTTTCATCTAAGCACATCCTGTGCTCGTGAAATAACTCAATCGTGAACATATGTTACAGGAAAAACAGCTGTTGCACATAGGGGATTTTTAATTTATTCTTAGACTAATGAATAAAGGGCAATGTCAAAGTTCATGGTCTAAAAGTGAATTATTTTTTGGCAGTCATTTTTAGGTCCTTTAACTTGAAACAAGATCTTTCATGGCTTGAAATGATGATCAAAATATACACAGCTGTAATTTACAGTAAACAAATGCCTTTGTTGAAGCTAAATTTACGTATGTGAGCTACCAGTGTTTACAAACCTAGTAAAAGAACATTTGACTATAAAAAGTTGAATTCTTTCAAAGTTTATTTGCTTAGGTTTGTTGAGGTTTTCTTTTCCTTTTGGGAGAGGAAACTAAATTATATCCAGCTTTGCAGTCCTGCAGGCACGCAAGATGCATCATCATTTCTCTTTCTTATTCCATGAGCTTATTTTGCTGCATTATATATATATATATATATATATATATATATATAAGATAGAATTATACCATTTAATAAACGTACCCCTAGAATGTACTTTAAAACAAAGCAAATAATCCATCTTGTGCTTTGCAAATCAAAAGGTACAGAGTCGTAAATACAAATGCCTTGGACTCAAATATTTATCTTCTTATAGAATAGTAACTGCTCCTCAAACAATCCTGCTGTATCTTTTTGACAAGCAAAGTTCTTTTCCATGTGAATAAAACTGTCCAACTTTGTCAAACAGTATTTAATCATGTTTCATTACTACCACAGAAGATCTGCCCTTAGAGTTGTTTAGGCAAGGATCTGAATGTATTTATCAGGGACTGAATGAAAATTGAGGGTGCTTTGTAGTTGCTGCGAAGTTAAATGCATTATGGGCTGGTTTTGTTTAATGCTTAAATAAGTATATATGGTATTGGACTACTCGATTGATAATTGTCACCAGTTGGAGTCTTGAAAGGCTTAAGCCTTGGATACCAGCTGAAAGAGCTAAAGATTTCAAGTAATTTCAGAATTCATTACTTTACTATTTTCACTACTTATTTTTTAAGTATGCAAAAGTTTTAACTCTGGTCCAAACACAATTTTGCATTTATTAAATTAATAATTTGTTGCAACTTTGGTATAAAGACCAACTTTTATTTATATCAACATTCAAAATTTGGAGAAATTCCAAACAATTTCCCCTGTACATTAACTATTTCTTCGTGCATTAAAATCAAGAGAAGAGACTGAGGAATATCCCTATAAAGTTCCCCTTGAAGTTCTCTCCATTGACTTTTAATTTGGAAAAAATGAAACCAGTATTCAACAGAATGAGGTAAGGAGTCTGGAAACCCTACAGTTTTCCTGTACCAGTGTTTCTTTCCTGATTTTGCACTTCCTACATACCCAGCTGAGTCTCTGGATCCAGTCTCTACACAGCAGGAAAGTGCAGTGGTGTATGATCAGTCTTCCACAGCAACAGAGAAACATCCTTCCTGGAAAGATACTAAGTGGAGATTCAGAGAGCTGCTGCCTTAACCTGGAGCCAGTCAGCAGTCTAGTTTCACTGTTAGGGAAACAGTAATGATGTCTCTGACTTTTCATTTTCCATTTAAAAACATTTTATGAATGACAGGAAACAGCAGTGTTTGCCTTTTCCCTTCAAATACTTGATGCTTGTATGGAAGATGTTCAGAAGACTTATTTTTATGTAGGTTTGAGCAAAGGGAGTGCAGTTGTACAGACATGAGAGTGGCTGATTGTGTTTTTCTCCTAGCCGATTTAGAAAACAACCCAAGCTTCAGGTTAACTTCTGAACAGCTTTAATATCATGAACAAGAAGTTGAAACTGGCACAGGGAAGCCTGTTTGTGAAAGATCTGCTTTCTGGTGGCCCAACCTTACCTGTGCTGTATTGGTTGAGTTGTCTGAGTTTGAAATCAAAGATGCATGGAAGTCTGTGTCCATGAAGATTTCTATGATCAATTCCACAGCCCCTCAAGTGCTCCCAAAAAAATAGTGTGTCACCTTTTAAATATTATTCACCTACAAGTTTCATAGAGTGATTTATTCTTGCAGGCAGAAGTTGCCACAGATGAAATTTGTCTGCTGCAATAGTATCTTTTGAGTAAAAGATAATATAAGATGTCATACTTTATGCTTAAAATAGTACTTTGTTTTGTACTGAAATTTAGGATAGAAAAAGAGTCAGAAGTGGGCTTTGAATATTTTGGTCACTCATTTCTCACGTAAAACTTCTAGTTAGTTCATATAAACTTCTAACTAGTTCATGTGAAGTCAAACATCAAAGTTCATGCTCAAGCAATTCTCACAAAGTAAAGGAGGACTTGATTGGTAGACACAAATGTATATTCAGATATGTAATGATGTTTTCAGATATGTAATGATGTTAAGCTAATTATTATTAGTTCAGACAGTCCTGTAAGCCTACATGAGACAAAATTATGAAAAAAACAAGAGTCTGAATCACAAGGACTACACTCAATGTCAGCCTTCTTTTTTTTTTTTTCACCTCAGGCTTTGCCTTATTTCCTAGTACATAGTTGGAAGGTTAAATAGCTAGATCAAGTTATTTTGGTGGCATTGCTTCTTCCCAGTGGCATTAAGCTGTGACATTCAATCCACAGCAGGAGAGCCAAGTAGCACTTGAGGATCTCTGTGTACATTAGTTATGTTACACATCAAACTGGGAGGCTCAAATTTAGGTCTGATCCCACACATATTAAATTTAAAGATGATGTCAATACTGCTGTGAGTTACACATCAACTATAAATTGGCTACAAAACATACTGAATGTTAAACTCCACCTCAGATTGCCTCACTTGATGTGATTAGACAGTGAATGTAATTTACACATTGAGCAGTGGAAAAATTCTTCCTTGTACTAACAAGGATACATTAAACAATGTCTCCAGCCAGTTTCCTTCCCTTAACATCCTTTACTTCTTAAGTTATTGTTCAATACACTTCCTAATCCTAAATTAGTGCAGGTAGTACTCATTTAGTACTGTTTGACATTTGATGTACTGATTGCACATTTTTTTCCGACTGACATGCGTGATAAGAAGCTTTTCATTTCTGAACTGAACAATTACAGACTTGTTTTGCCATTGAACTGAATATGCAAATAATTATGAGGAAAACAGGCAATGCTCCCAGGAAAGCCTCTGGTTTCCAAGTCGAGTCCAATTAGTAACGATGGAACCTCTCTTACGCAGTTTTTATCATGGTCTGTTTCACCGATCAGACAGAGATTATTAATAGAGATGGGGCCAAACATTCTCCATATGGAAAAGTAACCAGGTATAGAGTCAATCCATTATATCAATTACTGATTAACGTAATGCAGGCTTATAAATATCACCACATCAAGTCATGTAACATGCTGAAAATGCATAGAAATCTGCAGTGCCTTGAAGGCACCCTAGATAATCCAAAGTAAACACTGAAAAACTTATTTTTCATAATTTGAAAGGAGATTTTTATCTTATGTATGCAATGTCTTTCCTTTTTGTAACTTGATTTGATAAAGAGCTGGAACATCCCTTCTGGCAACTGGCTGCAAGATGCATCAGCACTGACTGCAGAGCTGTCTTCAAAATGTGCTTTACCTGAATACAGAGACTCTACACTGGGACCATAGCAAACATTGAGAAACAAAAACAAGACAAAAAATTCAGGCAATCTTCAGTCCATAGTTCATTTCATGTGTTTAAAAACAGGAATATCCTATTTCTTTGTTGGAAACATCAAGTTTCATGCAAGGCTTACTGATGAAAGCCTGACATTCTCCTTACAAGGGGCATTTCATGTGGATAAAAACTTCAGTGGCATAACGCCTAAAATATGCCAGAAGATCTGGCATAAGTCTTCAGTATTCAAGACCTCTAGAAAACCTTGTTCAATAAGCTGCTTGTCTAGTGATTACTAATTTATCACAGCATACTTTGTAATTTTACTTGGCCAACATTAACAGCACTGAAGGTGATAATCACTGCAAACAGGCCTGTATAATTTGTGAAAAAATACACAAGATTGGAGTTCTTAAGCACTGGGAGCTTAAAGAGAAAAAGGCAGAGAGCTGAGCCAAATAAACATCTGTTGGGTGGCTGCTGTTTTGATCAACACAAAAGCGAGCAGCCAGAGGTGCCTAGAGATTCTGGTGTGAAGAACAAGATCCCAGCTACTGGCATCTCCTTCTGTCCTGTCTGACAGGGATCGGCTTTCCCAGATGGCCTTCCAAGGTTGTCTTGGTACACCTGTGCAAACGCCTTAGTCTAGGGAGGTAAAGCTCCAATAAGCTAGGTAAGCCTTCAGCAGCCTTGAGCTGGAAGAGTTTATTTAGTATTCACTTTCTTCCAAAAGAAGCACGAGGAAAACATCTTTCTGCTCATTGAGAGTGTCAGAAGTAAATTTGAAGTGAGCCACTGACAAAACAAAGATCTGCAACCTAAGTGGATATAATGAGGGCTGGAAGCGTGCAGATGCTAACTGTAAGGCAGATGGTGACATTTATAGACTGTAACATTTATTGACAGTAGCACTTATTGATGGATCATTAAAAGGCTTCTATCACCTTGCCACTTCAATACCTTCAGCATAGGAAACAGATTGTACTGTAGGACTAAAAATAAAAGCTCCATCAGCTCACATGGTCTGCTGCAAAAATAGTCCAGAGAACACTTGAAAGCTTGATCGAGCTGATAGACGTTGTGCTGAGCCTTGCTGTGTGCCGGGCTGGAGACCTGGCCAGGTGCCAAAGGGAGCAAATTCCCAAACCTCTCCCCTCAGCATACCTTGCTGTCATTACCAGCAAGTGCAACCCCTGCACCCAAAAAATAGCAAGGGTGACCCAGAAGATGGTAACACTTGCTGTGCCATGAGGAGACTGATTTCCCATGTGAATGGGAGCTCATCCAGTTTTATAGTTTTTATCAAGTGTACCCAGTAAGTTGACCAATTATACAAATGTGAATAAGAATCCTCTTGCAAACCTCACCAACTAACCAACATCATGAAATTACCTCCTCTTTTTAACAGAGCAAAGTGTCGATACACTATAAATATGCCAACGGGAGAGTTGTACATTTTCTTACTCGTGCTCCTGCTCTGTGTTTTCCTGCTCTCTCTAATCCCATGTGCTTCTTTCTGTCCTGCAGTACTTCAGCAATATCCTGAAAACTGCCCGTCTACTGCCAAAGACTTTGGAGTAAAGTGGAGGACAGACTATTCACACCAGTAGCAGAGTGCTGCATCACTCTGGTAACAGCTGCATGTTTAAAAGCAGAACAGGCATAGATCCGTGGCAAACATTTATAGTATTGAAAGTATATGAACAGAAAATTAACTCTACAAATTCAAGGGTCAGTATATGTAGCTTCCGACCCAATGGACCTGTATCTCAGAGAAGAGTATTTTCTTCCATTAACCTAGTTTATACTAAGTGAATTTACCATGCAGCAATGAACGAGTGTCATTAGCATTCACTCTGAGTGAGAGAATGGCTTTGACTGTGGTTCTGCTTATTTGACTTCTCTCACTAAACTTTATCCATCATGCTGAATGCTTGGCCCACTTTAATTCTAGAAGGCACACCGTGAAGTCTGCTAAGGAACGGAGCCTGGGTGAAATCCAGTCCCTGCTACTGCAGTCAATCACTTTAACCCCCTCATTACACTCCCCTCTGAAAATGGTGGCGTTATTTGCCCCACTATTTCTTAATAAGCATTGAAGATTTATCTGGATAAAAGAATTGGATATCTTTTACTGATATTCAGCGTAAATTTATTCAGCCCCTGTTTATATTCATGTGTTCTTGTGCTAGTATTGTCCTTAAGTAGCTTCTTGCCTGTCTCTCTGTGATATTTACCCACTATGTATTTATAGACAGTTCTCCTGTACCCTTTCTCAGGCTTTGTTTCACCAGGGCAAACAAGACAAGGTCCCATAAGATCACTGTCAGTCTTCTAATGTCTCTGTTTCAGTATGATTTAATTTTTCTGGAACATGAGTGTCCAAGTCTCCATGCTATACTCCAAATGAGGTTTTACTAATGACTCTGCAACACTCTTTTTTACCTTTAGTCTACTTGAAATACATCCTAGATCCATTTGCTCTTTCTATGGATGGCCATGTTGTTCCTCTGCAACCAGAGGTCTTTGCAAAAGTTTTAGAGCTTGCTGTTTCAAAAGTGTCACAGATTCATCAACTTTAAGGGAGCTGTGACAAATTGCACCAGGTGGGGATCTGCATCTGATATTTCAGCTTGCAGGACACAGCTTTCTCTGTGGCTGGCCCAAAATGGTGGAACTCACTGCCAACTCCCTTCCTCCAAGACCTTCCCCAGGGAACCACTGGTTTGCTTCTGTCCAGTCCACATTGTTAAAATAGCTCTTATTCCATCTCATAGTAATGAAATTTGTCAAATACTATTAATTAGGTATGCATATGTTAAAAAACCCAACCAAATAATCTGAGAATCTAAGCTCCTTTTCCTTTGGTTTAAATTAAAAATATTTTCGATCATTTTGTCGCTTAGATTTGTAGCCGTTCAATTCTTGTTCTTCCTTTCTTTCTCCGACCTCATTAAGTGTGAATAAAACTTCCAAAATGGCAATTAAAATAAATTCCTTTCTGTGGAGAAGAACCTGTATATAACTGCACTGCTGCCTATTGTCCTTCTTCATTTCTTCCTTTCTCAGGTCTATCCTTCATCTTCTATCATCTATGATTTAGACTAAGCCCTTCACGGCAAGGACCTTCGTTTTATATTCATCTCTGCCTAAACCAGAGACACTTACTATTGGTTTCTGAAAGTATAAAGAATGTAGCAGATCAATGCCATTATCCTGAACGGCACTTAGTAGACAAAGGCAGTATAGCTGTTGAATTGATGCTCTCAGGAGCACAGAAGCAGAGCTACATTTTGGGCTATAGCAGACTTGCCAGAGAACTCTGTGCATATTTCCATCTAAAGATCACAGTAAGGCTAAAAGCTATAAATTCATCGATGACTGAAATCAAGCTTATAATGCACAGAATTGCCTTAGTTGCCCTGTCACATAAAATGACAAAAATTTTGATTGCTCAAACTAAGCCAGATGAGGATCTGGCAATAAACCTGAGTCTGAGCTTGATCAGAGCATGGTCTTAAGAGGCTGCGTGTATTTAAAATAAAGATGTGCTGATAATATTTTTGCTTTTGGATAGACCCTAAAGGTACTTGCCCAAGAAGCAGTAAAGGAAGTGGGACAGATGCGTGAGAGGTTTGAAATCCATGTCCAAGGGAGGTAAGTGCTCCTTCAAGTGCTTGCAGCCTCCATGACCCTTCCCTTCCCTTCCCTTGACTACATTCAGCACACTGCATACTTTGTGTGAACCTGTTTGAGAGGCCCAGGTCTGCCTGGCCACCATTCATGGTGCCCTGGAGCTAAGCCATGCAGGTCCCAGCATCATGCTGCTGTCACCCTTCATCAAACACCTGCTCCAAGAGTCCTTGATTTGTGCTTTTTGCATCACCACTTTAGCTGCACTCTCTATGGTACTCATTTATTTATGCTTGATTGACAGGCTTCTTAGGACCAGAAATTTTGCATCTGCCTATTAAATATGTTGCAACTTGAAGATAATAAAATAATTGGTTCTCTGCTGGGATCTTTATTCCACTGTCACCTGTACCAGCACTATTCATCTCATGGTCCTGCCTTCCCAAGTTCACCAACACCATCTTTGCCGTATACATTTCAAGTGACACCTTCAGCTGACAGGTAGTCTATCAAGAGCAAAGAGAGATGGTGATACTGAACTTGAGCTATCTGGTTTCAGCAAAAGATCAGTTCCCCTGGAAGACTCAGGATACTTGTGAAATGTAGGTTTAACTAGACATAAAATATATATCTCTGAATTTAATACCAAAGTGTTGGTTTATTGGGATGAGTTTTTTTCAGAAAAAAAAAAAAAAAAAAAGAGGGATGTAAACCTCCCTAGGCTAAAACTGCAGAGATAATTAACGTCTCACGTGGGAATCCCAGCACAGCAATTGATCCAATATGACCCCTATATAGCTAATTACAGATTTCCAAGGCAATTTTCATTCAGGTCAGACTGATATTTGTCTCCTTCCCATTGAAATCCTGCCCTTGGTTTGACACAGGGAAGGCAGAGATTTGTGTATCTGGCTAAAGCATCTCATTACTGCTCCAGAGGGGCTGGTGAGTGAGGTAGTAACAGCTGAGAACAGAACATGGCAAATGAGAGTCCAAAATGAAGCAGCACCTTTCCTAACGTGCCATTCCCTTCCTCTCTGGCTCAGCCTCCTCTGAAACCTGTTGCTCAGGCTAAAAGACTAAATAAACCCCACAGAAGTACAATTGATTTTTGGTGACTTTCAGTTAATTCATAGTGGAGAACAGAGGAGGTATCTCTACTGGTAGCTTTTGGTCGAATAGAAAATGGGTAATTTATTCCTGCTGCTTTGTCTTTCAAGCACTCACTAATCCATGGCAGACATTTACCTTCTACCTCGTGCCTACCAGGTTTCCTTAGTAACTTCTAAGAATATGACAAAAGCTTGGGAAAGACCAAATAAATTGTCAACTGCTTAATCTTCATGGAAAATGATGCACTGTTAAATCTACTAGATCTCTGCCAAAGCTAGCTGATGTATTCAATAGACCTCTTTTCTCTCTTGTTCAAAAGAGGGTCCAGATACTGTTAAAATAAAATAAACCAAACAAACAATTATCTTTGCTTGTGTAAAGAGATTGCAGACCTGGAAGTCTTAAGATTCAAGTTACTTGAAGCTACAAACATGCTGCATATCTGTCATTTATTTCTGAGAGTTTGCATAAAATTATTTTTCCAGCTATTTTGTAGAAGGTGGTAGAAGCAGCTATTTTGTAGAAGAAGGTGAAATGATGCCTCTTGATGCCTTCAGAAAGAGTTTAAATGGCTTAAACATTATCAAAACGTGTGCTTAAATAAAGATATCACCAATCAGTGACTTGGAAACAAAAGTGGGACTAATGTCAGGACAGAAAAGAAAACAGTTTTAATTGTGAGACACAGAAGAAGAAGGAATACCAAATGGCAATAACTGTGTTTCATTGTTTGTGTTACTTTGAAATTCCCACCATGGCATGGATTCCACTTTCTGGATGGTGTGGATGCAAAATATCTGTCTATCCTACAAGCCTGCAGTATAAACGGGCAGTACTGGAGCATGTGGGAGGACAGGATAAAACAAGGGAGTGTTCCAGAGAGTCCAGGTGGTTTGTTGTAAATACCTCGTAGGGGAAAGTCTGATAAGGAATGAAGCCAGGAAGAGACTGGCATGCAGTTTCACTTTCTTACTCTAAAGATGTGGAAACAGTTCCCCCACCTCTGGCAAACTTCTGTCAAAGTTCTCCAGGTTGAGCATCCACACAGCTTTCCAATGGCAAAAATCCATGTGTGTGTTCTTCACAGCTAACCATCCATCGTGTGGGAAGGTGTTGCTCAAAGCAGACATAGGAGGGATAAAAGGAAGGACAAAGTTTCAAATGGTGAATGCTGACAAATTTTGGAAGAGGTATCACACCTCGGGTGTTAAAGAAAATCTGCTTCTGTTATGGATTAGAAGGAGACCGAATACTGGAAATAGATTATCTCATCTCAAATCCAAGGGCACTTCTGTCTTTCTAAGATAGCCCACTGTTTGGAAGGGGACTCTGGATCAGGAGTACTCTACAGAGATGCTGCTCAGAGACTGTGGATACAGTCAACCAGTCTGGAAGCAGAACCAGAGAGTTCAGGGCTGGCAACACTGCCTTGATGGTGGTTTTGCTCCTTGTATGCGTCGGGTGGGCGGTGAAGAGAAGTGATCATGGGCCATGGGCAGCATCAGGGAGGCAACGGGGGAGCCCCAGAGAGCCCATGACAGGTCTTAATATTGCATGTAGGATGCTGTCCAAGCAAAGCCTTGAGAAATGGGTTTTGCCAAAGTAAAAAGTGCAGCAATGCTTTCACTGCTCCATTTCAGGTTAGTCTTCTCAGTCCTGAGTATTCACATTGTCATCCCAACCAGTGCCGTGGACCACAGGGGTGGGAACTAACGGGAGAGCAGCAGGGAGGCAGATGGCGAGCTGCGGGCATAGCGGAGGGGATGGAGCGAGACCGCGCGAGCCAGCGATCCGGGCGACGGGCGACCAACAGCAAAAACTGCCTTAACGGGACCAGCCGGGAGAGGAACCCACTGCTGGTGCTTCCAGACCTAGATCGCATGAAGTCAGTCGCCCTGCCGGGTCGAGAAGGACATGAGGGCTCGGGGAATCTGTTAGCTTCGCCTCAGAAAGAGGCCACCGCAATCGGTGGCCAGCCAGTGGTCTTTCCCGCGCCCCGCTGCGCGCCCGCGGAGGCGCCGTCCACCCACTAGGGGGCAGCCGTCGCCCACCCCTGCGGAGTGGTGCTGTGGGGCGCGGAGCAGTGGGGTGCGGAACGGAGAGAGGTGCGGTGCGGGACGCAAAGCGGGGCGGAGCGGACCGGCGCGGTGGAGCGCGGAGCGGGACGAAGCGCGGCTCTCNCGCCTCGCCGCCGCCGCCGCCATGAATTCGGCAGAGCAGACCGTTACGTGGCTGATCGCCCTAGGCGTCCTGGAATCGCCCAAAAAGACCATCTCCGACCCCGAGGGCTTTCTCCAGTCCTCCCTGAAGGACGGAGTGGTGCTTTGCCGCTTGCTCGACCGCCTGCTCCCGGGCACCATAGACAAAGTAAGTGCCCGACTCTGGCCCTCCGCTAGCCCCGCCGCCCTCCGCCGCCCTTTGTGCAATCGGGCCCGCCGCACCCGGACCCGGCCTCGCCCGCCGCCGGGCCCCCCGCACCGCCTCCCTCTGCGCGGCAGGGAGGAGGGTACCCCCGAGCCTGGGGATGTGAAGAGCACTGTAGGGTGTGTTTATGGGTGTGTGTCAGCCCCGGTCGGGCGTGTGCCCGGGGAGGCCGGAGCGAGAGTGGGGAGCAGCAGCGGCAGCCTGTCTGGAGAGGGAATTCTCCTCTAGAACCACTATTTTGCACAGGTTTTACGTAAAGAATTGCTTCGCTCTCAATATCAAAGTCCTGGATGTGCATGCGAGAAACGTGTTTTGGAGAGAGGGGGGTTACGGACCCTTTCTGGTATACCAGGAGCCGGCTGCAAAGTTGTCTACGCAACTGCTGGAATAGTCGGTGCCTCACCTCACTTGGGAGGTGATTCAGCTCATCCCTCCCAGCCTCTGAAGGGCATCTTAATGTTTCTTAGTTTTCTTGAAGGCTGTTTTAGTGTTATTTGGGTCTTACTGCTTCGTAGCCTGTGGAAAAAATTTCAGGTTGAAAGAACGCGTTAGAGCTCTATTCTGCGTTGTGTTTGAAGAAAACATATTCTGTCAGGTAACTTTTATGTGTTACGTGTGGGTACCTAATTCCTATCCTAGCTCAGCTGGAGGGGAGAGTTTTGATTTTTCATACTGTGCCCCTAGACTTGGGACAAAGCAGTTGTCCCACCTGATGTTCCACACTGTAGTACACATTACAACCTGTGTATTGGCAGAACTTTTGTTATGAGCCAATACAAGGTGGTGAAGATTGATGAAGGTCATCATACTGTGTTGATGGAAAACTTGCTTGAAAATAGCACCATATCTTTCACGTTTTGGGGACCAATCCATGCATTGGAACCTGTTGACAGTGGGCTTTTGTTACTTTTTGTGGCTTATTTTCAAGTAGTCTGTTGACCTGCAAAGTTGAAAACCAGTGCCTTGAGGTTGGTAGGACACTGGACTGGGCTATCACCTTTCAGTTCTTCAGTTTGCCACCAAATGCTGTTGTTACTGCTTTGTGTTGTATTGTAGCATCAAAGTCCTAGACACGAGTTGGAGTCCCACTCTACTGGATGTAGTAGGTCATTCCCGCACTCTTAAATTCACAAGCAAATTAGGAGATGGCATGGGGATAAGGAAATCCTGCAGGAGCCTGCGGTGCTATTAATGGGTGATGGAAATGATGAGAGTGAGCTCAAATGTGTTGGTGGTGCTGTTAGTGTGGGTAATGTGGAGTCCACCATGGTGACTGGCAAAGCTAGTTGGGACAGCTAAAGTTACTGCCACCAGCTTTCCTGCCACCATTTTTCCCAGAAGTGGGTGTTTGGGCAGTAGAATCCTGAGGTGCTGAAGCTTTGATGTTTTGGAATGCAATGTGCAAACTGCTGTCCAGTACACTGGCCTGTAAGGTGTGGCTCCAGAGCACCTACTGCCCTGCCTGGCCGCCCATTTGCTTGAGCAGGCTCTGCATGTGCCTTCTTGCCTCCAGATTCTCTTGTGTGGTGGAACCAAGTGTGAGGAGGTTCTTGGCAGCCAACCCCCACCATTCTGGGCATCTCTCTGAAAACCTCACCAAATTCCTGTGGATTTGAGTCCTGAGCTTTGGGGCAGAAAAAAAATCTTTACCCTTGTATGGTTTTCAAGTGTAGTAAATTGGGGTCCTGGACTCAATTTGGTGAACAGTCTGCATGTAACAACAAAATAAATAAAAGAGCATGGCAGGACTAAATGTTAGAACAGTGTTTACCAACTTAACGTACTTTTCTGGGTATGGTATAACTATGAGTTGCTCGGTTAGTGTGAATGAAAAACTCTTTTCACAGTAGAAGCAGATAACTCTGATGTTTGGGCAGGGAATGCCTTCACAGTTTCAACACCCAGAGGAGGGCTTTGCAGAGGGGCACAGCTCCCCACAGCTCCCCTCTGCAACCAGCCTGTCATGCAAGGGGCTGTCAGGGAGGTTATCATGGACCTCGTGGTGTGGAGGCATGGGTTTGCAGCAGATGGTGTGCCAGCTGGGGTGACAGCCCAGGGCAGGATGAACACTGGCACTTCTCAGGCTCCCATCTCCCTGTGCTTGCCCCATGTCGAGCAGGGTGCTGGGAGAGGTGGCAGCTGGAGGTCCCTGCCGACCTAATCTGTCACCTCTGTCTTTGGCTTAGTTAAGTCTAGAGAAAAATGGTCTTTTTTTTTTTTTTCTTTTTTTTTGATGTCCTTAGTTTTTTGAGGAAAACTGGATTTGGTTTTGTGACCCTTCTACATTGCACTTTCTGACTTGCAGATGTATCTGAGTGACACATTAACTTACTATCTCATCCAACTTTGTGAATATTCTTTTTCTATTAGACTCAGAGCATACTGCATACTTATTCCGTGCTCTCAGCTACTATTACAAGTCTGAGCTATTTACAGAGTACTTTTTTTTTTTTTAAAGAAAAACATGTAATTTGCACACTTCCCTATGTGATGTTATTTTTCAATGCCTTTTCCACTACTGTTCGTTATGTCATGGGGTTTTTTTATACTGAGCACTTTTAAAATATGAACCCTTTTATTCCTTATTTGTCCTGAAAGCCTCCAGTTCAAAATTAATGTTTCTGAAGTCTTAAAGATACCAGATTTGTCCCACAGATGTAGACTGATTCCATTACTTAAATCACTTGAGATCATAACTTTCTATAAATACCTGACACCAGCAGACACTCTAAAGACTCACAGAGCTCATATTTCTGTAAAAACAAACTAGTAACTAATACCAAAGAGAACATAACAAAATACAAATTAATGTTTATCTGCTATAAATGCATTTTCATCTTTCAAAAGCTATTTAGAAAGAGGATTCAATATGTGCAGGAATGCAATAATACTCTTTTTTTGGGGGGGGGGGGGCATTGTTGTACTTTTAAAACCTCAGGGTATCCTGAGAAGAAGTAGCAGAAGATTTTTAATAAATAAAGGAATCAAGTACTTGAGGGTCAAATAACAGATTTATCTTAAGTTCAAGTCTGGTTATTATGTTCTTCTTTAGGTTGCTGTGGATTTGTGTACATCCTTACTCAGAATAATGTACAGAGCTTCCTACCAGGAAGTTTTGGCTAAATTTGTTTACATTACAATCATCTTCTATCTTGAACAACAACAAAAGACAAACAGTAAATTCTCCAGATTTCAAGAACTCTGGAGGAAAATACTTTGGAAAGTAATGTTATTACAGACTTTTTCTCTAATTTTGGGGCTTCCATTTAATATCATTATGATTATTTTGCATTCTGAGAGGGACTATGGGAGGATAAACCAAAATAGTTGGGTTAGGCAGTGTCATGGTACTGCTCAATAATCTTACTCTGAACATGGAAAAGGAACAAAAGGGAGAGCAGTATTAAGGGGAAAAAAAAAAAAAAGGACCACCCTCCCCCACCCTCCCAAACCCCCAACAAAAAAACCAAACAGCACAAAACCAATAAAAAACCAGAACAGCTTCCCCCACCTCCACCAAACCCAGCCATATCTTAATTTTTTTAAAGCACAGAGATCTGTACTGAAACACACTGGTCAGTTGATCTGCCCTAAAAGCATAGAGAATTGCTAAATTAAAGTAATTTGAATCGAAAAGCTGTGGTTTCAAGTGAGAGGATTTCATCTCTGAAATTGAGTTACATGGATAGCAAGGGAGAGGATCCCCGTGGAAGCATTGCAGTGTAGTTGTCTGCCGCCTAGATGCTTTTCCTCACAGAGATGATTTTTCAAACAGATTCCTCCATCGCAGACCAGTTTGACCCACTTTTGATGTTGTAAACAGAGATCAGAACTAGAGCGCGAATTTTCCTTGTCATATGAGGCTTCGCGCTCCATTAAGTTTTGTTTGTACTTTCATTTTTGGTCAGCTGTTCGACAGCATCGTTTTGAGGACAGCTTTGTTCTGTTCAGGGAAAATAGGGAAGACGCATCAGGGGATGCGATGTAGCAGCCATTTGGCACCTCATTGTCCCCTCTTTCCTGTTAGGGGCTCCTGAAGGGGATGAGAGCAGCTGGTTCAGCGCTTTGAAGGCAGGGGATGGGGAAGCGTGCTGGGTGCGCGGTTGGATCTCGCACGCCTTGGCCGCGCTCCATCGAACAGACCATCCCCAGCCCTTGCATCGAGCAGAGGATTAAACAGTCCAGAAGCTGCTGTGCACTGCGTGGGAGGCTGATCCAAACCACAGCCGCTTCCTCGCTGCTCCCGCATCACTGAGGCGTGAGAGGAGCGGTGCAGGGCTGGCCTCAGGGAAATAAATACAGCTTTCTCTTGCTGGCTGAGACTTGGTGTGTGGTGGGAAGAAAACTTGGTTCTCTCTGTGGAGGATTGGGCACTAGCGTCTATGTTAATTTGGTTATTTGTTGAGATAGTATCAGGACTGCTGGCAGCAGAAATATCTTTTGTCTCATATACTAGGGAGATAGTCTTTTTAATGATGGAGATCTTTGGCTAAATGGGGTGTTCTAGTTTAGGAAGAAATTAACTCTTTGTGCTTCTGAAAGCAAATGAATTCCTGTGTAGGAGTGCGAGCATTGAAAAAGAGGCAGGCTCCCCGAAATGAAGATTCGGGCTGACATGTGCAGCAGCCATCTCGCCATCCTTGTCCTCATGATGAGTATGTGCACCTACTGCTCTGGCAAAGGGAAATTATTGTTCACTTGTCTCCGGTTTTGCATGAATGTATCAGGACCAGGAACTTATGTCCTGTGGTGACAGGGTGTGACCTGAAGGTGGTATTTCGTGTTGCAAAGTAAGAAGAAAGGCAAGGTGTTTGCAAATCAGAGTTAATAACAAGTGGTGATTTTTATTGCCCAATACCTTCGCAGAGGGTGCAGTGTTGGCTGTGAGCTGACTGTGGAGCCCAGGCAAGAGCTCAGGAACAGTAGTGAACCTCTGACCAGTGATGCAGAGATTACTCATAATGTAGTAGTTGCCAGGTGCTGGTTGCCCCCAAGCAGTCTGGGAAATTATTCTGGCCGCTTGGCTTTCCCCTGCAGCACCAGTGGGGCTGTCAGGGTCTGCCTAACTGAACCAAAGGACTGTCCTCCTTCATTTGCTGAAATCTGTTGGGAAGGTATTGCAGCTGTTGGTGTTGCAGCAGCAGGTCATTGTAGGACTAGACCTGGGAGGCAGGAAGCAAAACCTGCTTTTTACTGTNTAGTCATTATGTAGAGCCTTCCAATGAGATTATTGTGGCTCTGGCAAGAATAATCCTCACCAAACAGCTGTGCCTGCCATGGCTGCATGCTTGGGGAGTACCAATGTGCATGTGGATGCTGTTGCTCCAGGGGTGAGGGTGAGTCACGTGCCAGGGCAATGTTGACTGAGTGAAGTTGTTGGAAAGCCTCTCTGCTGAATGCATACTGTTCTCTTAAGTGTTACTGTGAGCTGCAAGTGGGTATTACAGAGTTGTCATTGGCCGCACTGTCATGTACCACGTTACTCCTATTGTCTTGTGAGAGCAAGAGTGCATGGATGCACTGAAAGAGAGTGCCTTTGCTTTTTCCTTCTATGCACTGGCTCAGTAATGGTGGTGACTGGGTATTATCCAGAGAAAGATGGCCTGCCTGTGTGCACTGAGGAAGCAGAGGACTTATATTTGTGCTTACTTGTCTTTTTCCAAGAAAATCAAACCTTGTTAATGCGTAAGGGTCTAAACTGAATTAAATAAGGGCATGCCAGACCCTGAGGAGAGGGGGCAATTAATAAAACCGTTGGTGTTTAAATTGCTTTTGTAACAAAATGCAGAAAGATAACATAGTTTTTCTGATCATACTTTTGTTAGTGTGATTTCCATGGCTTCTAGATATGTTCTTTCCATGTCTGTGCATAATATGGACCATAGAGGAGGGAATCCCTTAGTTCTCAAGTGCCTGCTGAATGCTGTGTCTGTGTGGAAAAAGGAATAGCTGTGGGGAATGGCACCAGCATGCTCTCTCCTTTCACTACGGCGTGTTGGTAGCTGAGCGTACCGCATTGTTAATCTGAAAATGTTTAAGATTGTAAGTCAAGCCCTAGCAAAACTGGAAGTCTGTCTTTAAAATTGAAGTTTACAAATTATGTATGCACTTAACTATATTTATACATACACACACACACACACATGCGCTTAAAATTTGGCTTTGAACCACTGAGAGTAATTCAGTATACACCTTTTTTTAACAAATTGAATGAGACATTGCCCATTGGTTGTGGTTTGAAGAGCTGGAACCTTAAAACATTTTGAGTATCATAGAGCTTGCAAAAGTGCTCTGAGCTGGTAGCTTGGAAGTGGTGTCAGTTGTGCACCTTGACTGGCTGTGCTTTACTCCCTGATCCTCAGCCAGTGTGACACTGTGCACTCTTTCTTGACTCTGCTGTGTAGGGCAAAGCCATCTTCTCTCCACATCTGTCAGTAGGATGTGATTACTGCTATCATCACTAGTACTGCAGAGTCAAGGAGAGGTGCCCAGTTTTATCTGCGAGGAGTTCCTGTTGCGCTGCTCCTCACCATGGACCATTGACATCCAGTGGGCAGAGTCCCCTCTTGGCCCACAAAGTACTGCTGAAGTCTAAGAGCATTTTGTTCAGGTCTCCATTTTCTTACTGTGCAGCAAACACTGTTGGACTGTGCTGGCAGCTTGCCCAGGAGAAGGTAGAGCTTTAGTAGTTCAATAGAATATTTTCACACACCGGGGGCGAAGGGGGAACAGTCAAAATCATACATCTCCCCCTTGCCGGTGCAACTGTGCTGACTGACAAGTGCTTTTGTTGGCTTCGTTAATGTCATTGGGGGAAGTGATACAGTTAGACTGGCAGAGGAGTTCCCTCTCTGGCATATGTTACATCTACACAGAGGAGCGATGCCAGCATATCTAGCAGCAGAGCTCTCCCAGTGTAAACAAACCCTGAGTGATTGGACTTCTGAAGCCTGAGCTTGTGCTGCATCAAAACAGTGACGCTGTGTGGGAAACGCTGGAGGATTTATGTGAGAAAAGGGTGCAAAAATCCCTACTCACTATCCCCGCTTCGCAGGGAAACCTCCTTAGGTAGGTTTTCAGCAAGCATTGCCTGAGTGCTGAACGCTGTCCACATCTGGAGCAGCACTTCATTGGGCTTTTTCTACTCAGATCTTCCTGTGGGCACCAAATGCTGTCACCCCTGGAGCTCTGCAGCATGAGGTTGATAGTTGCATGCTAGCTGGTTTCCTCTTTTTCTTTAAAATAGCAGGAAAATAAGAAAACAGATGGGAATTACGACTATTAGTTCTCAGCACTTAGGAAACACTGTAGAGACTATAACTCTTGTAGCTGCAACTAGACCCACATATGTGTATATATAAAATTCTTCGGGCATGCTCCCATGTTCCAGTAGGCCTCCAGCCTAGCGTAGTTCACAAAGTGGGTCTGCAAGAGGATTGTAATTGCAGTTGCAAAGGCAACTGCCAGTCCTGTATTTGCTAAGATTTACATGCTTGGCATTTTCAGTGCTGTCTAAATATTTGTGTGTGTGTGTGTGTGAAATATAAAAATATAAGGAAAACCGAGAAAACAACAATACTGTCTGGAATGTCGAATCACCCTTAACTTACTGTGTTTGTATCTCAGGACTCTGTCAATACGTGCCCCCTAGGCGTCAGTTTATAAACTTTGATGGGAATTTGATGAGGGTCCAAGGGCAGTAACAAAAGCACAGTACTTCCACTGCAAAGAGCATACTGTTTTCTTGAACTTTGTTTAATGCAGGTGCAAATCAGAATGGATGAGCTCAAACAGCTGTGTTAGTTTTACAGCATAACTTCTGCAGGACAAATTAAAGAAAAAAGTTGTCTCTAGTTGTTCAAAAGAACCATTTTATCAAGGCTGCCACAGACTTCGCTGGCACTTTAACCAAACTGTAAATTACCTTTGCCAGCTTAGCTGAATTTAGTTTTTGAGTGCTATTTCTAACTGAAGCAGCAAAGGCACAGTATCAGTGTGTTTGAAAGAAGGTTGCTGTTAAGGAAAGCTGGTCAAGCAGATGAGCATTTCTGAACAAGTGCAAGGGAAGAACTTGAAGAGATGGAGAACTTTTTAGTCAACCAAAGTGCTCCTAGTTCCAAATGCCATAACAAGGTGGAAGTTGAGGAAGCGTGGAGCTCTATCTGATGAGTTGGTATGGCCCACTGGAAAGTAAAGAAAGAGTGGTGGAATAAGGTTGTGTGGTAGAAGAGTAGGGTTGTGAGATGGGAATTGCTGGTCTGGAAGGTGGTGGTGTGTGGTCTGAAATGAAACAGATGGAAGGATGGAGTAAAGAGACTGGTGTGGTGATATAGGATGTGCAGCAGAGAAGTGTCATATGTGTGGTTAGCTGTACAGATGGCTATCAGAGAGGATGCACTGTTGAGTTCTTCCAGAGGATATTCAAAGGACTCTTGTAAGTCCAGGAAACAACTGGAGTTTAGGATGCCAAGCAGATGAAGGCTCACTGTATTTAAGTCCCAGGTGGGATAAAGAAGAATATAAATGCCCACTTGCCTTCTGCTGCGTCTTAGCTCTTGGTTAACTTCAAGGCTGGGCACCCTTTTCAGTATACAAGAATCTTAGTGGACGTTTTAAGGCACCTGCCTTTCCCTTTGTGCTGTGTGCAGAACCCAGTTGAATTCTCATGTGAACCCTGGAAATTTAAAATTTGGGCACTTTAGTTCATGTCTTACAAGAACTTCAGTCTTTTACTGAATGTAGCTCATGCTATCTATGCTGACTGTCTGCTGCTTCATTTTTAGAGCACGAGTTTACTCATTTGAAAATACAGGTATCTAGCACTTGATAGCTACTGTGTGCTTAGTATTGAAAAGTTTGTGTGCAACAGGTTTATAGCTTGGGAAAAAATAGGTATTAAAGAACCACAATACTGCAGAAGTGGTAAGATCTGGTGCCCCATCAAGGCACCTGATCTTAAAACAAACCTGCACCTTGCTGAGAATCCTGAACTTTGGTTTTGGTCTATTTTTAGCATCCTGATAATGTCATCTAATGCCACCAGCAAGATCTGTGATCCATGAAGTGGTTGGGCTCAACTTCAGTGTGCTCTCTACTTAAAGAGTTGGAAGATGCAACTGTGACTCTTGCACTGGACTCCTGTACTGTGGGGATTGTGAGGCTCTATCCACAGTCCTCAAAGTGCAGGTCTCTTGACTGATTATGGAGGTAGTACTGCACCTGTCAGTGGTCTCTAGCAATGCTTTGTCAAGAAGCAGATGATGTCCTCCTATGTAGCTGCTGAGAGCATTGCAGTGATACCACTCTTTCTATTGCTCCTGGGTGCAATTTGTGATAGCAGGTGCTCTGGAACAGAGGACAGAGTGGGAAACCTGAACATCTCAAGAAATGGGCCTTGCTGGCCCTAGTGCAGGAACTGGGAAGAGGTAACATGGCTGGGAGTGGTGGGGAGGGAAAGAACCTGCAGGAATTGCTGGACAGTGAGTCACTTGCAGCTTCACAGCCCAGGTTAGTGTGAGAATGGCCTCGCTTCCTCCTCATGACTTTTAAAAATCTCATCTTTGTCTTTGAACACAAACCTTGTGGACAAATCCCAGCCTGCAGCACTTGTGCTGGAGGTGTTTCCCTCTGTGCCACAATGCTTCATTGGAAATCAGTTGCCCTTGGTGTTGTGCTTTAGCCACTGAAAGGGGCTGAACATAAACCACAGTTACTGTGGGACCAAATGTGATCAATAGGACCCTTTCATTAACTTGTCTGCATGGTTCACTTACAGTATTTTTACTGATTGTATTGCAGTAATTCTCTGTGCCTACAAGGTGTCCAGGAACCTGGAGATAAAACTCTTTCCTGCTGTAAGGCAGATACAGGCTTCAGGCTTGTTGTAGAGGGGTAATTAATTAATGTGAGAGATGATTTTCAAAGATTAATATTGTTTATTAGTATTCAATATTCAGAACTCTCACCACCCCGACCACTAATTTTCATAATAATCGTTTCTTTGCACAGTCATGGAAACTTTATACAGGTCATAACACAGGATCTAGAAATAACTAGCAATAATATATAACATTAATTGAACTGGAAGAGAAGATTCCTGCGGCCAATGTACCGCTTGGGGTCAATACACTGCTTGCCCACTAGATGGACTCAAGGAGCTCCTTTTTGCTTATGGCAGAAGGCAATGGTAAGTTACAAGAGGCTTTAAGTATTTACTCACAAAATATCTGCTGACTTGCGGGGCTGGCTACAGCTTCAGACAGTACCCAAAGATTTTAGCGGTCACTTATACCACTTGAGGTTGATTATCCTGCTTATCCACTAGATGCACGCAGGAAGCTCCTTTCTGCTTATGGCAGAAAGCAATTAGTGATTACAAGAGGCTTGAAGTATTTACTCACAAAATAGTATTGGACAGTACCCAAAGCATGTGGTGGGGTTGCTGTCGGTGGCTTCAAAGCTATTAGAGGCTTTAGAGTTTTCCCAGGCTTCTGGGTGCTGGCGAAAGGAGGCAGACAATTTCTGACCTGGTCCTGCCTCTCTGGATGATCTGTATAATCTCCAGGGCTTCTTGTCTTGGCAGGAGGCTTTTGGATGCAGGCAGGATGTCTTGTGGTGTGCAGTCTTGGCACAATGTCATGCTGGCTGTGCAGGCCAAATGTGTGGAGGCATCTAGAGCCTGATCCTGATCACTGGAGTTTCACACAGCTCAGGATATAAGGCAGTAAACAAGCACGGATGCAATGGCAGAGCACAGATACAATGGCAGAGCACACATATAATGTCAGAACACACATATAATGGCACAGCACACACGTTGTGCTCCCTGCTCATCTCCTTTTATCCATACAGCCTGAGACTAGTGGGCCTTTGGACACAGAATAGTAAATGAGAATGGCAGTTAGCCAAGCTCAACCATATTAGGTGAAGCCACAGGCTTGCTTTACCCTTTTTAGGGCAGAACACAGGCCTTGCACAAGGCAGGCACAAGCTGAGCCTGTGTACCTTGTTTACCACAGGAAGCAAACAAGTCAGGGCAAGCCAGAGTCCTTAGACTTTTTGGCTCCAGGTTCTTTGTCCTCTTTCCCGCAGTTGCGTCTTCCCATAACAGAAGGAGGGAGAGCAGAAAAACATGTCTGGGCAAGCCAGGACATGTATAAGCCTATTTTGGCCTGCTGAGGCCTACCATGACAAGACTGGATGAAGTGGATATGGGCAAAATGATCTGGCATATTGTGACAGAAGACAACAGCCTTGTCCACCTTGTCTTTGCAACACCTCTGTTTGGTATTGCATTCTTCTCTGATGGTATTCACAGTGCAGGGCTGTCTCTTTATGGGATTTTCCTCTAGTATCTCTACTTGAGGGATGAGTCTTTGATCTTCAGACTAAGGCAGCTGTATTCCTGAACCAGGACATTTTTAGTGTCTGCTGTATATGCCTACTAGTTTGCAGATAACTGTTATGTTCTCTATTAGTTTCTGTTTTCTGAAGTAGTCTTCTTACATAGTAAACCATGTTATGCTATATAAATGATTGATGATTGATTTTCTTTTTTAACTCACATGTAGTCACTTTTGTCAGTCAGTTTCTTCCTATTGCTCTCATGGAAGATTGCGGTTTATATTGAAAGACATTATAAACCTCTATTCCTTTGCCCCAAGTGCAAGCAAACACCATGTAGCAGAGGATGTCTCCAACTTTTTGTTTTGTTTTGTGTTTGTGTTTACTCATTATATTTTTGCTTGTGTTTACTCATTACAATCGAAGGACTGAGTTGTTTTGGGGATTTTTTAAACTCTTCTTTTAAACAATTTCTGCATGAGAAAGGTGGTCAGTGCTCTATCTGTATACAGATTCATGGATGGTGGCAAATGTGCTGTGGAGGTAGTTACAACAGTAGAAGAAAAGCAAGTAACAAAACTCCATCTGAGCTGCTGAATTACGGCAAGATACTGTTGCTTGAGTGGAGAACCTAGATGTGAAAGTATGTCACATGGATACTCATGTACCCGAGAGTTGGGCCACTGAAGAACATCAGCTAGCAGGTGGATTGTTCTGCCAAGACTGAAGTGGCTCAGGTCGATTTGGACTGGCAATGTAAGGGTGAACTATTTAACGTTCGGCAGGCCCATGAGACCTTAGGGCACCAAAAGGAAGAGATGTGGCATGTAGTTGGGCTCAGGATTGAGGGGTGAACTTGACCATGGACACAGGTCCACACATCCATGAATGTGAAACGTGCTTCAGTTAAGCGAGCTAAGTGGCTCCTCTGTGGTATGGAAATACTAATCTGGAGAAGCCTGGCAGATTGACTGTGTCACATACCCACAAACCTGCCAAGGCAAGTGCTATGTGGAAGCAACCACTGGATGGCTGGAAGGGTAACCAGTGCCTTATGCTACCTGGAGCACTATCCTGGGCCTGGAAAAGCAAATCTTACAGTAACATGGCACCCCAGAAAGAACTGAGTTATACAGTGGGACTCGTTTCTGAAACAGCCTCATAAATATCTGGCCTGAAGAGCATGACATTGAGCGGGTGTGTCACATTTCCTGTTGTGCACCAGCCACTGGGAAAATTGAATGGACTGCTGAAAAGCATTCCGAGAGCAATGGCGGGTTGGACCTTCAAATGGACACAAACTTAAGAAAAGCCTGCTGGCTGGTTAACACCAGGGTTTAGAAAGTCTCCAGAGAAGGAGACTCCATAACTTCTCTGAGTAGCCTGTTCCAGTGCTCTGTCATCCCTCAAAGTAAAGAAGCTTCTTAAGTTCAAGTGAAACCTCCTGTGTTATAGTTTGGACCTGTACCTCTTATCATTGGCAACCACTGAAAAAAGCCCTCGTGACCTCCACCCTTTCTTTATATGAATTTATAAGAACCCTTTTTTTTCCAGGCTAAAGAGCCCCAGGTGTCTCAGCCTCTTCTTATAAGAAAGATGCTGCAGTCTCCTCATCATCCTTTTGACCTTCCATTGGACTCTCCCCAGTAGTTCCCTGCCCTTCTTGAACTGAGGAGCCCAGAACTGGACACAATACACTAGGCGCAGCCTCACCAGGGCAGAGTAGGGGTGGAGGATAACCTTCCTCAACCTGCTGGCCACCCTTTTTAATGCACCCCAGAATACCATAGGCCTTCTTAGCCATAAGGACACATTGCTGGCTCATGGTGAACTTGTCCACCAGCACTCCCGGGTCCTTCTCTGCAGAGCTTCTTGCCAGCAGGTCAACTCCTAACCTATACTGATGGATGAAGCTATTACTCCCAGGTGCAGGACTCTACACTTGCTCTCGTTGAACTTCATTCCGATGTCAACCCATGGGGCACTGCCTTCTCTCCAAATTCTCTTTCCCATCCCATCAGGGATGTGCGAGGAGGTTGTGTGTGAGCGGCTGCAGGAGGCTTAGCTGCTGGTTAGGTCTGAATGATGACAAACTCCTTACGCTCTTGAAAGTTTTTCCTCACATACTTTCTCTGTCCAAATGAGCTAATGGTAGCCTTTTTAGTTTTTTTCTGACCACTTCTGTCACATCTTTTCCTGATGCAGCCTCTCTCTGCGTCGCCATTTTTTATATATTTGTTGTGGTTGACTAAAATCACAGACCTATTATAAAAAAGAGAAGTAACATTTAGCTAGGTACCATGTATTTGTATTGCATGTTGCTCTCCATCTTTTCTGGGTGGCAGAAAATGTTTTGCATTCCTTGACAGCTGCAGAGCATCACACAGATGCCTTCAATGAACTATCTATGGTTTTCAGAACTATTCCCTGAGAGATTAAATCTTAATCAGTACTTGTCCCTGTTACCATGAATAAGTGGTTTAAACTGTTGCTGCTCTGTGTATTACCTTCCACTTGTCTCTTTTGGATTCCACTGTGGAGCCCTGGTCCATAATTAGGAATCAGGGTCCCTTTGGAATCCCTGTCTTTGCTAATTACTATTAACCTTTTTTATTTGTATTACTAGAGCACATAGAGGTTCCAGTTGGACACTGATGCCTCCTTGTAGCAGGAGTTATATAGACATGTGAGATTAAAAGACAGCCCCTGTGAATGAACTAGTGGTGTTTGTCTATGAAAGCAAGAAGATGATGCAAATACTGTAGAGGAAAATACGTAACAGCTTTATTTCATAGGATTTAGATGTTACTTTTTTCTTAAGCAAAGTAATTTTGGAGTATGATACATTGATTTTATTATGCTTACTTTTTCTGTCTGAATGTATTTGCCATTATTCAGGCAGACTAGAACTTAACTGTTGGTCTGCTTGTATTCATATTCTGTAAAATTTTGAGTAGTCCATGAGGTATAAATATGATCTATGAGAGAGAGAGGGGTCACCCTCCTGACTTTCCTAGAACTGTATGTAAAGGATATCATATACCATGTGATATTAACATGGGCTTGGCCCACATAATTGCACTTTGAGGTTGTGTCAGCAGAGTTTAGTTGGTTCCTCACTTTGTTTCTTAGCCCTCTGTAGGAAGAGGTTGCCAGAGTCATATAAAGATTTCCGAGGTAAACAACTTATTGGGCTTGTTTCCTTTTATGGGGTCATTAGCACTTTAAATTTCTAGCAGGATACGAATGCTAACATATTTTTAGATTTGTTACCCATATGCTTCTGTCTCCTATTAGATAGAAATGCCCCTGTAGCCACAGAGCTGAGAAAATGTAACCTACTTCTCACATTGCCCCTGAAGTTCTTTCCCTTTTGTTTTGTGAGGGAAGAAATAGCATTTCTAAATATTTGCTGTAACTAATTTTATTCTTTTGAAGGAAGATGATTTTTAACTGGAAACATGCATTAGAGTGCTGTTAGGGCTGAAGTCTCACAGATGTATAATTGGCATGTATTTTAAACTTCAGATCTGAAAGAGGAGGATCCAAAGGAGGGCCACAAAGATGATCAGAGGGCTGGAGCACCTCCCCTATGGGGACAGGCTATGAGATGTGGGGCTCTTTAGCCTGGAGAAAAAAAGGCTCTGGGGAGATCTTATACCAGCCTTCCAGTATCTGAAAGGGCCTATCTGAAAGCTGGAAAGGGACTTTTTTAGAAGGGCTTGTGATAGAATGGGAGCGAATGAATTTGAAGCTTGAGGAGGGCAGATTTATACTGGATATTAGAAAAAAATTCTTTACAGTGAGGGTGGTGAGACACTGGAACAGGTTGCCTGTGGAGGTTGTGGATGTCCCATCTATGGAGGTGTTCAAGGCCGTGTTGGATGAGGCCTTGAGCAACCTGGTCTAGTGGAAGATGTCCCTGGTTATGGGCAAGGGGATTGGAACTAGGTGATCTTCAAAATCTCTTCCAACCCAAACCATTCTGTGAATCTATGAAGGAGGACTATTCATGGGGCTGGGGTTTCATAGAATCATAGAATGGTAAGGTTGGAAGGGACCTCAAGGATCATCTAGTTCCAACCCTCTGCCATAGGCAGGGACACCTCCCACTAGTACAGGTTACTCAAGGCCTCGTCCAACCTGGCTTGTTGTTTTTTGAATCTGATTGGAAGGTTTTTGCCCTCCTCTAATCATATGTCTCTCTTTATCTCTTCTTGGGGGACTATTTCCAGGTATTGTGCAGTCTTTCATGAGGTAGTAGTATTTTTATCTGGGTTTCTTACAAATATTAAGTTCTGTGTATGGGGATTTTAGGAGTAAGGAGTGTTAATGTGGATTATATTATGAGATAAGACATTTGTTTCTCTTAAAAGACATCTAGTTTTACTGTTACTTCTTGACAGAGGTTATTCTTATTTGGGGAGTAGAAGTAATTTTGAAGCTTCTTAGACTGAAAATAGGCCTTGATGAAGCAGAAGCAACCAGGAAAATTGTGGATGTAAAAAAGAGATGAGGAAGTTTGACCTATAAAGGGAAATAAACCCCAGTTATTATGCAAATAATTTAAGAAAAAAAACATTATAAATGGCAACTGTGCATCTACTTCATAAGTATTAGGAATATGGAGAAGGAAACATATTAGCAGCATCAATATAGAAATACTAATAGGATTCTCAGGAATCCTTCCTAGCAAGGGATGTTGACATGATTGACTCAGCTTTAGATTTCTTACTACAATAAACTAAATTAATTAATCAAAAAGTATAGCAAGCACTAAATGTGAAACCAGCAGAAAACAAGCAAGAGGGATGAAGCTTTTAGTGTTTTCAGGAGGCTTCTCTCACTGCTTCTATCCTTTCTGATTCTACTGAGGTATCTTTTGGGTGGTTGTAGCCATGTAGGACTTCTTTGGCACATTCTCTTTAAGTTTTTATTTAGTAAAAAGGTTATTCTTAGCCCACAGCAGTTTATCGTAGTACCAAACAGTTGTAGTTTAGGAACATGTGCATGTGTGTGGTTGCTTGAAGAAAGGAAAATTCTTAACTCATATTGCTATCAAATTACTTGTATTAGGACATAGTGGGTTTAATTTAAAACTCATGTGAATTTTGTGTTTAGAAAAGGATAGTGACTTCTCTTTTAAATTTCTGTGTACCAGGTTCACCCTGTCATGTAGTTGTAGTTGTTAGTTTTTGTGGTGCCACAGTATCAGAGAGATATTTGATATCATGTAAACATATGGGAAGACACTGCCTTGGTTTTGGCTTGATGCAGTGTTTGAAATGAACCTGATGTGAAGTTCCTAGTGCTATGGAGATAGCTTATGCTTGTGAATTTATGTACCATTGACATACATGTTCATTTGACACTGTTTCCCACAAAACTCTTGTGGGCAAACTGGCTCCTCATGGCTTGGATGAGCACAGCTCTGCTGGATAAAGCACTGGCTGGACACATGTGCCCAAAGAGTGGCGGTCAGTGGAGTTAAATCCAGCTGGCAACTGGTCGCAAGTGGTATTCCTCAGGTCTCAGTGTTGGGACCACTTCTGTTTAACATCGTTATTGATGACCTTGATGGAGACTTGGAGTGTGTCATCAGCAAGTTTGCAGAGGACACCAAGTTAGGTGGGAATGTTGATCTGCAGGAGGGTAGGGAGGCTCTACAGAGAGACTTGAATAGATTGGATCGATGGGCCAATGTTAATGGGATGAGCTTGAACAAGGACAGATGCCAAGTCCTGCACTTGGGTCACAACAACCCCAAGCAACACTACAGGCTTGGGGCAGTGTGGCTGGAAAGCTGTCTGGCAGAAAGGGACCTGCGAGTTCTAATTGACAAGCAGCTGAATATGAGCAAGCAGTGTGCCCAGGTGGCCAAGAAAGCAAATGGTATTAGAAATGCTGTGTGCAGCAAGAGTAGGGAGGTGATTGTCCCCTTGTACTCAGCACTGGTGAGGCCACACCTCGAGTATTGTGTTCAGTTTTGGGCACCTCAATACAAGAGAGATGTTGAGGCGCTGCAGTGAGTGCAGAGGAGGTCAATGAAGCTGGTGAAGGGCCTGGAGAATAAATCTTAAAAGGAGTGACTGAAGGAGCTGAGGCTGTTTAGTTTGAGAGAGAGAAGGCTGAGGGGAGATCTCATTGCTGTCTACAGCTACCTGAAAGGATGTCGTGGAGAGGTTGGTGCTGGTCTCTTCTCACAGGAAATTAGTAATAGAACAAGAGGGAATGGCCTTAAGCTGCAACTGGGTAGGTTTAGACTGGACATGGGGAAAATTTTTTTCACAGAAGAGGTGGTCAGGCTGCCCAGACAGCTAGTTTTCACTGACCTTGGATGTGTTTAAAGGTTGTTCAGAAATGGTGCTTGGGGATATGGTTTAGGAGTGAACCTTGTAGAGTAGGGTAAGTGGTTGGACTTGGTGATCTCAAGGGTGTTTTCCAACCTGAATGTTTCTGTGATTTAACAAATCTTCTTTCCAAGTGTAATGCATAATTGAAGGACAAGACACATGTGTTGTCATTTTAGCTTGCAGCAACTTACAGTGCACTTCTGTGATAGACTTTCTCCTTCCAAAAGAACAATGTGTCCAGGGTTGCAGTTCTGCTTACTTCTCAGTCTGGGCAATGATTAATTTGCTAAAGTATTTCATAGAAATAAATTAATTTATTGTGAAATGATGCTTAGATGTACACAGACTTTGAGTGCAGCTGCGGTAAGTTAAGCTTTGGCCCTGAAAGCCTGCGGGACCGGCTGCTTTACCGAGGAAGGTGTACACTTCCCTTCCAGGGTAGAAGTTGATCTGAGGGCAGCATGAATGTGTCTGCAAATAGCACATGGCTGTGTTGCCAGAGGCTCTTTTCTCTCAAGTTCAGTCAAAGTTCTCCTTTTTGTGAAGCTACTTCTTTTCTGGGGTAAGGCAAGATTGCATCTGTTTAATAAAATGCAGATAAACAAAAGCCATGGACACCTACATTGGTAGATTATTAACTCTGGGTACTGATTATTTTTTCCACAGAGGCCTTTCCAGAATTTCTGATACATTTCCTTGTTACAAAAACTTAAGAGTGAACAAGAGTCAAAACAACGGAGGCAATGGCAGCCCCTGCAAATAGCATGGGCCACTCGCGACGTGGGCCTTTTCCCTTGGCACAGACCTTTCTTACTGCAGCCCAGGGTGCCCCACCGTCCCCAGGAGGGGCTACCCTCGGCCGGCCCTCGTACAGCCACTCGGTCCAGGGCCCGAGGAACCGTCTCATCTTGCTCTACGCGAAATGGCAGAGGAGTGAACGTATTATTTTAAAAATAATTAAAAATACTCAGCGGGGAAGCATGGGGGCGCTCCCACCGCGGCTCGCCGCCTTCCCTCCGCCGGCCGGGGCCTGCGGCTGCAGTTGGGGCGGGGCGGAGGAGGAGGGCCGGGCCAGGCCGCACCTCCATCCCCTCCCCTCGCTGCCCGCCCCACGTCGGGGCAGAGCGTTTTAGGGCCGCGCCTGGCCGGGGTACCTCTGCTTGCGCTCCTGCCCGCCGCCCCCCTGCCCTTCACGCCATTTCCTGTGCTCCGTGTTTACTTCCCGGTTCAACCCCTTCCCTGGGAGCGATCGTCTCCGCCGACGCCTGCGGAGGGAGCGGGAGGTGAGGGGAGCGGCGAGGAACGGGAACCACTGAGCCGTGCCGCTCCCCGCTCTGAGCTGTCCACCTCTTCTCTTGCAGGTGTACTCGGAGCCGCGGACGGAAGGCGAGTGCCTGAGCAACATCCGCGAGTTCCTGCGGGGCTGCGGTGCCTCCCTCCGCCTGGAGGTGAGTCGGGGTGGGGGTAGAGCAGCACCCAGCGGGGGCAGGAGAAGGGTGATGTGACTGAGGGGGTGCCTAGCTCGGTTTCCGGGGTTAGGGGGGGATGTTCTCCCAGACCGACGCGGCGGGAGGTGGCTGTGCCCTCTCTTTATGGCCAGCGACGCGGGGGCGGCTGGTGGAGGGCGGCTGACAAGATGGTGGCGACCGCCCCTCCCCTGGCTGCGGGCCCAGGGGGCGGCGGGGGGATGCCTCCGCTGCTCCTCTGCAGCTTCTCCGCTTTCCGATGGGTCTGAGTGACGGCGGTGTCCTGGCCTGGCCTCCATGGCCGCGGGATGGCATGACCGACCGACCGACTGACTGGCGGCGTGAGTGTAAAATGTGCTGTACCGCGTGGAAGGGGCATGTGAGGGCCTTGCTTCTTCTCACCGAGCGCTGAGGGTGGGTGCACCCCGTCTTCTGTCACTGTGAAGCGGGGAGATGCTACGGGCCTCCCGTGTCCGTGGGTGGGTGGGTGTGCTTACCTGGCTCCACTGCAGGTAAAAGCTTTGCTTTTCTGTTCAAATGGTTCCTTAATAATAAACGTGTAAATTATATTCGATTAATTCTTGAAGCTGCTTCTAAGCTGACTTCAAGAAATTAAGTTGGTAACAGCCAAATTAGATGCTAATTAAAGAAAATGGTAGGTGTCGTTTCATCTGTTTAAATATACATTACATAAAAGCCCAGCAAACTGCCATCTTTTCCAAACATACGTTTGCAGGGTTGCAGATAAGGCAGTCATGTATCACCGGTATATTTAGCTATAGCAAGTACGCACTGCTGTTGAGTTTACTTGATGTGTGCGTGTAGGAAGGAGCTGATGCGATTTAAAAAAAACAGGTTGCAATTTCTCTGTGTTGGGAAGTGAGGAGTATTGTAGTTGCAGTCCTTAAAGGCATTTTTTTTTTTTTGGTAGAAAAAAATGTTTCCAGTGCTTCTGAACTTAAATCAGTGAAGTGTTGCTTTAACTAATTCTCAAGTTCTTATGCTACCTCTGGTCCTGCATGTAATTTTGCCAGGCATTAACGGAATAGTGTTTAAGAAAAAAAAGAAAAGCTGACTGATTTCCTGAGGCCTCTAAATAGTGAAACATCGTTAGTGAAATTAATGATACTTGCAAGGCTTGTATTTAATCTTAGGATGGAAACTAAGATGGCTTTTAGCACTGTTCCCTGTGAAATGAGACCATACATTCTTACCTGCCTTCCTTCCCCAATATATAGGGAATCTTCTGAGATTTCTTGGGAGACAAAAAACAAACAACCCCCCAAAATCCCAAACCCAAATTAAGTTGTAAAATATCCATAAACCAATTTTTTGGATGAGCTTTGTATTTTCTCAAGCATTCTGTTTTGCCTTAAAGCAGCTGTCTCTCCGTTTGTTTTTTGTATGATTGTATGAAATTTTTCATGTCTTCAATGTTCATGTGAGAGCTGAAGTCAAGTAACAGACATGCATATGCTAGAGAGAATTGGGGAGAGAGGCACTTCAAATCTGAGTTCAGAAATAGTGTTGCAAATGTTAATGCAAAAAGGGGAATGGATGCCATTAATACCTTCCCCTCTTCCCTTTACTCCCTATACAGGTCTCTCACTAAGCTTATTTTTTAAAAAAATTTATTCCTCCTTTTTTATTGTGACAGGCTGGGAACAGTCCTAATGTTGCAATTTAATTTCTTCTTTTGTAGTTGCAGAAAGCTTTTCTTTCAGCTTTTTTTCCTCAGAGTAACAAGAAAGTAAAGAAAAATGACTAAAAGAAAAGATAATTTTGGGCTTGTTATAAGAGCCTGAGTATCTTTGGGTATAGTCAAATTGTTAACCTGGCCTCAGGGGCTTCTCAGCAAGATTGGCAGAAACTCCTTTCTTACGTGGAGGTAACTGGCTGCAGTAGCTTCCAGCTCAGCATGTTGGAACAGGAATTATTCCCAAACTACCAGAAGACTTGAGAGGCTGGCAGGAAGGAGCACAAATGCTTGGGTTTACGGAGCCTCCTGTGTGTGTATTTATGGCTTGTATGTTGGCTGTTCCCTGTGGTTTTCTCATTAATTTTTTCTAGCCCCCTAGCTATGACTGAAGATGAGGGGAATGGCAACTTGTATTCAACCAGGGAGTAGCTGGCACGGGCCTACTGGCCATCCGCTAATCCTGGGCTCTTTCTCCTGTTTGCTCTTAACAAGGTGTGAGTCAGCCCTCATGGATCTCTGCCTTTCTCACTGTGGGAACAGAGGAGATGTCATAGCTCCTCTGTGCAGTGTCTATGTAATGCTTCCTTAGTTGTAATCAGGTTTAGAGATTGCATTGAATGAAGAGTGGGAAGACCATCTCTGGAAGTGGTAAAGGGGAATTTTTCAAAGGGCACAGTTCAGTTAATCAGGAATTAAGGGTGAGTAAAAGTATTTGACAAAATGGTGGATATCTTTGATGGGATACCTTGAAGTGGTAGAAATATTTTGATAGTATAGGTATCAGAGGAAGCTGCTTTGGGGATATGTGACCTTGTTCTGTGTATGAATGTGATGATTTTCCTAACAGGTATGCCACAATGTCAAGTTTTGCATGGCTTTACAAGGGGTGCATTTGAGCCTGACAGAGTTTTATTTAGTTGGATGATGTGACTTCTATGTATAAGTTTGAGTGTGGTAAAAATCATGGTATTGATTTGGTTAACCTTGGCTTGGCATTGCACAAGCATTTCTTGCTCCCAGATGTAGACTCATGTTGGAAATAGTACAATTATATTTTTATGAAACCGAGTCAGAGCTCATTGCCTTGCTCCATGGCTCTGTATGATTCCAGCTTTCGAGAAATTATTTTAAAGAACTTGATAAACTTGTCATAGTTACTGAAAAGTTGCACAGCCGCAGATGGCTTCTTTGGGCCATTTTCCTCTGTAGCGTTGTTTTATTAAAGGATGCAATGTCTGTCTTCCTGCCCAAAAAAAGAGATGGAGGTGAGAAACGTTGTTGGTTTGAAAGTGTTTTGGTGTCTGAAAATTTTTTTAATCATCATCTTACTTCCCAGTAACTTTGGGCTGTTAGAAAGATAATAGGATACTCATAACAGAGATTTCACATTCTAATGAGAAGGATAGCTATTCCTCTAGGGAAACTGGTGACTCTGTTCCCACATTTCCCCAACAGTTTGGTTTTTTTGGGGGGGGGGTTAAGCTTTTGAGAGCAAAAGGAGTGTTTAATATGGGTCTTGCAGTAGTCCTTTGTAAGATGAAATCTGGGTAGGTAAAGCAGAGCAAGTTAAAGAAATAACCAGAAGAATGCTCTACAAGTACTTTTACTAATTCTTAAAAAAAAAAAGACAATGTTTTTGTATGCAGATAAAAAGGGCTGAGACCTATGAAGGGAAAAAATGTTCGTAAGACCTCAACTAGAGAGGAAAACCATGGAATTGCAAATTTCATATCTGGAAACCTCTACTTGTTGTGTCAAGTAGTTTGTTCTGCTCTGGAGCCTTGCTTCCTGTGATGAATGTGTGCAGACAGAAGGAACTGTGGAGCAGCAGCCCACACTGTCATTTCACAACTTACTGTGTGCTTTTTTGCTTAGGCAAAGGATATTTGCTATGCAATGGTGTTTCTCTTACCATTTGTGCTTGAAAGGCTGTTTTCCCCCCCGGTTTTATTTTTGAGTGGGGAAGATGTATAACTGCATTCTGTTCTGAGGAAAATGACCTGCTGTTCAGAATAGGGTCCTAAACAGTTGCTGTGCCAGATATACACGTCCACCCATATTCTTCAACAGAGTCTAACTGCAATGGAACTCATTGCAGGTGTAGAGCATCTTCCATAGAAGTCAGGCAGTATGGACAAAAAAGGTGATGGACACAGACCATTTGTTCGTATCCAAACCCTAATAAGGTTTGCTATAATGATTATCTTGTACCTGTGTTGTGTTGCTCCAGTTTTTTTCTTTCAACAGAGTTTCATTTTCTTGAATGCAATACTGTCTTTCCTCATTCTTTGACCAGAGCTGCTTGACACAGATTACAGGGCCAAAAAGAGGCCCTGGAGAAATTCCCGTATGTTTGAACAGAAGAGAAATTTGTTTGGACAACAGTTAAATGTAGAATAGGCAAAAATAGATAAAGGAAAAAATTGTTAATGTCCTGTGTTTAAAGAGCAGAATGTTTGATATACCCTGAACAATACCAAGCTCTGTCATCAAATCCCATGAAGAGTGTCTTGCAGCATTTTTCTGCTGGCTTTCATCAAATAGAAGATTATGCCTGCTTATCTGCAGCTGTCTAATGTTAATGGGTTACTTGAGCTTAAAAATGTTCTTTGTTTCTCACTCTTATACCGATGGGAAAAATGACAACTGACTAATGGAAAAAGATAGGCAAACCACAGATCCGAGAATCTCTTCTGTACCTGCCAAGAGACCTGCTTGCCTCTGGGATTCAGGGTGGTCATTTTACAGAGACAACAATGCCAAAACCAAGATTTTTTGTTTCTGCAGTAAATAAAGAGGAAATAAAACAAACCTGGCAGTCTCATGCTTTGTTTACTACTCAATCTCCTGTACAAGATGAATTTACCCTTAAGGTTCAGAGCACTGTATGCAAATTTGGGAAATATAAATTATAGCATTTGAGATGTAATCAAGATACACAAATGTTTGTAAATGCCTGTAATACAGCTCTAGCCTTGGGGAAAAGTTCATAAGGGCTGCCAATGCAATTCTGTTAGACCAGCTAATCTTTTGGGAGCAAGCTTGCATTTCACACTGACCCCTTCCATAGCAATGCTCCTTTTATGTACCACTTCAGATCATTATGACTCTTAGCACTGTGGTAGTGGAAAAGCATTCTGTAAGTTAGCTTTTGAAGATCTGTTTGTGTAAGGAATGTTTATAAAACTACTCTGAACAGATCTTTGCTGGGTAATACTTACAGCAAAGTGCAGTGTCACTGAACCTTGTCTTGTACATACTGACCTCCAAGTCATGTCATCTTCCCCCTCATCCTTTTTTCTCCTGTCTTAATATGACAGTTCTGAAAATTCGTTTCATGCAGTTCATTCTCAGGTCTTTTGCTCTGGTTTAATTACATATAATAGAAGTACACCCCAACTCATATGATTAGAGGGCCATGTTGGCACATCCTGGAACCTTGCTGAGATAGGAAGGTGCTGTTACTTCACTACTTTTTATAGAGTGGCTTCTTTTTATGATGTGAGGGATAACTAGGAAGAATGCTTTTCATTACTGTAGTACATGTTCAATAGCACTTGGTACTGAATATTTTTTAAAAGACTTTAAAATCCCCAAGAGGCAGCATATAATGAAAGTGAATTGTAAGCATATGCTTTTGTAAGGAGTATTGGATCAAATATGGTTTGGAAATGTGCTGGTATTATTTTGGCTACTTGGGCTATATTCGATATTAACCAAGTTAAAAATACTCCAGAAAGTTTTAATTGTACCATAAATATTTTAGTTCCTGCCAACTCTTGTGTTACATGTTGGTGTGATACTTGGAACATAAAAATGTAAGTTAGCATGTACATATAGTCTTTCTGGCATGACAGATCTGCTATAGGTGCAGATCTGTTTGTCTTTGCTTTGTGGACCATATGTGAGGGTGAGTCAGATGTCAAAATACATCCAAAATGTTTCGATCATGTCTTGGAGGTCAGTGTGCATGTGGCAAGTTGCAGTGACACACTACTTTGCTGTAAACATTATCCAGTATAGATCTCTTCAGAGTAGTTTAGCAAATCAGTTGCTTTGTGATTTGGGAGAGGCTTCTGTGTAAGTGCCTCATTTGTGGTGTTCATTTGGATCTTGAGAGTAAAATGAATCTTTATGTAGCAATTAAAATGTATTGCACTATTAATCTACAATGCACAGAAGATTTTAGCATTGTACTTTAATTCTCAAATATAGCAAACTGTTTTCACAAAAGGGTTTCAGTGCTTCTTTGATGGAAGAGGAATTAATCATGCAAGGGAAAGTGTGAAAACTAGGCAAACTGGGAGAAAAGGATGAATAAAAAGTGCTGGAGGGAAGGCGGGTCTTGGGAGAGTTTCCAAGTCCCTGGAGGAAAAAAGGGAGAAGATGCTTCTTGCTGCCTTAGACTGTTTGCCTTGCTTGACAAAGGAGTTTTTGCTTTAATTTCTTAAGTCCTCTCCTGCCCTCCGGCTCAGTGTGATGTGTAGTAAGGGCAGTCTTATTTGTTTTGCTTTTTCATGAGGGTCGTGTGAAGAGGGGCTCCTGATTAGGACTGACCAAGGAGCAAGATATGCCTGATGTTTGGGATGCCAAGTGTGAAGCTAGCTTTTGGGAAGAGAGTTGGAGAGCTGCTCCATCCTTCCCAGCAAGAAGCAATGGCAGGTACAGTAGGTTGGATGATAAGAGATGGGAATGTGGATGGCATTGGGGCAGTGTTATACCTGCTGTGAGAGAAGCAGGTTTCAGGAGGTAGGTCTGTGTTTGTTTGGGCTTGCCTGCATTTTTTGCTTCACAGAGGATGACTGGTCTTGATAGTTCTGTTTCTTATGAACTACTTGTGAAGTAGGACTCTAGAAGTTTCATACTCCTTCCCACAACACACACTGTTCTTGAATGGCTTTGAAGACTTGGCAAGAGATTTCTTTTTTTTCAGCTGTCAGACATACTGGAAGTGGAAATGCAGGTAAAACTTGCACTCACCATCTACACTTGCGTGTACTGAAGACAGTTACCTTCTTGTTAGAGGTCAGATAAGTTTCCCAAGCCTGTGTGTGATGGGGGAATAAAGATCTACCCCTGTACGGAACGTGTTGCAGGTGGTGATACTCTATACTGAGGAAATTTGAGTACTTGCAGGCCTACTGACTTAGCAGTGTCCATTTTTTAACAAATGCTTTTGGACTAATGAGGTCTTAATAGCTGTGAAATGCATCCTGCAATATAGGACATGACAGTGCTTGGTCTCTGCAGGAACTTGAAAACTTTCTCCTCTCATGATAATGACTGTTGAATCTCTGACAGTGGAGGAATTCCAGCAAAATGGTTGTTGAATTGAGGGCTAAGCAGAAGAGAGTCCAGTTGTGCAAAACAGGGTACAGCTTTTGTGTACTTGGCAAAATATTCTTTTGATTTTACTTAAGATTTAAGAGTCAACATAAATTACTTCAGATATGTGAGAATGATGCAGTATCAAATCTAGGTCTTCTACAACTATTCCTGATTTCTTTAAATGCTTCCTGCTTTGCAGCTATTCCTGATTTCTACTTGCATGGAAATGTGTTGGCATATGTGGGAAAGGTGGTGTTCACTGTGCTGTAGAGAGGAGGTTTCAGAGGCTCCATTTTTCCTGAAAAGAGGTTAATCTGGTCCTACTGTGTTCAGCTCAATATCCAGATAACTTTATCTCTCACATGCTTCAGGTCGAACTGTCTATGTTCAGATGTTTGGTCAGATGCTAGGTTGGTCCTCTAAGTGTTACTTGGACCTGGAGCCTGCCTTGGTGGGAAGTATGGTGTTTTGATGCTGCTAGCTTTTCCTATGTCTTCATTTTTTTCAGGAAGTACTGAAAAATTCTATGTAACAGAGGTGCTGAAAACTTCAGACTCGTGTTACTGAAGATCACGTGTCTTCAGCTGTCACCTCATTCTATCCCCTACCTGAAGCCAGCAGGATCTAACTGGTTAGGTAACTTGAGGGTATGTGAGGAGGGAAGCTCAGCTGCGAAGGAAGATGACTGATGTTTCGATAGGTGGCAGTCCTTNGTGGAAAGCTAGTGCTCCTGGGAGGTGCAGGCAGCATGGCATTGCCCTGTCTCTTGGGGCAAGCAAGGAAAGGGCAAGGTGTTCCCAGAGTACCCTGTGCTTCCTGAAGGGCTGGAACTAGAGTCTTGTATTTAGCAGATGATACTCTAACTACCTTCAGCTGAAGTAAAAAAACTTCCAGCATTTTATGTATTTTTTGCATCACGGAGTGCTGCTCTATTTCATCATCCAGTTGGCTGTACTTCTTAAGTATTTAGAAACTGTTAAGTAGCAGTTGCTTTTGAGTCCAATTTAGGCATGAAACATTAAAACCTGAGCCAAGCCCCTGTTCCAGTGCAAATCCTCAGTGCTACTTGCTTTACCAGCTGTAAGACAAAGTGCAGTAGTGAAACTGTCTTTTCAATGGTAAAATAATAAGGGGAAAAAAATGAGGGTGAAAACTGCCCAACAGCAGTGTGTCATGACTAGCTTGTGTACTTCCTTCCTGTGAAGAACACCTTCTCAGATCCTTTCCTGGTAGTGGCTGACTCCCCTGACTACTTAAAAAAGAAAAGAGGAGGGCATTTCAGTGATTGAGAGAACTAGTGGCAGTTAGTGAGAATGTGGGGATAACACACTTGGGTTTTTTTCCCAGACGTATACTTGATAAACATCCTGTGAAATTCTTGCCTGACCAAGTATCTTCCCTGTGATTTTACTCTTGCTTCGCAAGAACTCTTCGTCTGTTTTTGCATGGTGATTTTAGGGGATTATTAGATGCAATTATCAGTGAAAGTAGTGGCTCTTGTTACCTGAGGCTGGTACTGCAGAAAACCAAACCATTGCCCTAGCTGTAATTAAATGATCCATACAGTTTTTCCTCATCTCTCATTGCTCCAAAATGGGGTCTTAACTGGTTTGATTCCTTCATTCAGATTACTTGTTAGATGGGTGAAAGGTATGTGTGTGATAGTAATTTTTTCTTCTAATGGCATTTGCAGTGTTGGAACAAATTAATGTTCAGTTTTTAAGACAACTTAAAGTGTGTGGAGATTTTTCTAAATGGGACTCTCGTCTGTGCTGAAAGCACTGATACTTCTTACCTTTGTTTTTTTGAATAGAGTTCCTCTCTGGAAAAGAAAAAGTTAAAAATGAAGGTTCTTGGGTGTCCCGTGCTGGTAAAATGATTTCCCTTGGCTCACCTGCTTGGGAGCAACCAAGCAGAGCTTGTAGGGGTGCTGTGTGGATTTGTGCATACTTGTGCTCTGGATAGCTGCTTCTGAAGCCAGGAAAATGAAGTGGCACGAAAATATTTGGAAGGGTTATTGGTGGCTCAGTGCAATATTAATGGGTCGTGAATTTGTGTGTAACAACCAATGTAAGTGGTGCTGTTGTTGGAGAAGGTCTACTCCCACCTTTGGGACATTTACTTACTTTTTCAGTTGGATCAGTCTATTCTTTAAATATTTTGAGTTCATTTAAGTCAGTACAAATCAAAGAGACACTGTGACACTTTCGCTGAGTCACAAAACACTGAAACACACCGCTCAGAGGTTGTGGAGTCCTCTTCTCCGGAAACATTAAAAACCTGCCTGGATGCGTTTCTCTGTAATGTGCTCTGGTTGAGTTCGATGACCTATAAGGGTCCTTTCCAGTCCCTAATGTTCTCTGATTATCTTCCCCTGCCCTCCATTCATTAACTTCATTTATGAATAAAAACGAAGTTGAAAAGAGTTCCTTACTCTAAAATCTGTCAGCAGAAAGTGCCTAGGGGCACTTTATTTTAAATCATCAGGCACAAATACTAATTGCTATTTGTTAATTAAATGGCTTTTCCATACAAAATATGCTGAAACATTTTTTGCGTGGTTTGTATGTTTTTTTTCTGTACGTAGTGCCTGCAAAATGTACACTTTAAACTGCTTTGCATGTTCTATCTAAAAGCCTTAGTGCAGAAATCATGACACAGTTCATAATTTTCTGTCACTTGATCTAATTATTTTTTCTCATGTAAATGTGTGGAGATAGGGTAATCTCCCACTTTCTTCCTGAAGGTTGATACTCAATCTTTAGTACAGTGGTTGAAGTATGGATATGTTAACAGGATGTTAATCTATAGTAACCTTAGTAATTGTTCAAATAGGCTGTGTAAATCTATCCACCCTGTAGGCTTGTGAGCAAACTAAGCGAATTACAAGAAAGTTTATTTTCACACCGTTTGCCTTAGGCTAGATGTTCATCCTGGTGTCACATGAACATTTTGCAAAAGATAGCTTTCATATGTAAGTACAAGTAAAAGTATTTTCTGTACTTGGCAGTTAACCTGAAGGACTGATTCTTCATTGTTAAGATACAAAGTTGTTGTCATTAGCTGATTTTGATACTGTAAACTCCTGGTAGCTAGATGTGGTCAATTTAACTATTATGGCCTGAGTTAATTAGTTGGCTTGGAGGGCTCTGGAGTTTCAAAAATACATGTCAACTTGTTCATTTTCTTTCCTGCCTATACTTGTTTATCAAGATAACTTATTGCGTATTTTTTATTAATACTTGCTAGGAATATCTCATTTTCAAATGTGAGTGTATATTTAGAATTTGAATGATTGTCAGCGATACAAAGGAAAATGTAGATGTGCTTTGAAATAAATCTCTCATATTTGAAATAGAAATAAAAAAAATGTAATCTAAAATGCTGCATTTTGATTTTCCTAGTTGAAATGCTAAGTGTGTCTAACTCTAGTTAATTTTTCTATTTGTGTAGCTGATCAGTAGGTAAATGGTGTACTTATTTTTGTCTGTAGTTTAAAAAGCATTTGTGGATCATAACAACTGTTAACTCCACTTTCCTCAAATCCAACTTCATAGATGCTACTAAGGCTTTAACCAAACAAAAAAAATGCAATGCCAAAATGAAAAACCTTTGTCGTGCCCCCTCTGTATGTGTATTGTTAGAACAGGTAATTGTGGCGTTCTTCTGTATGAGCATTGCCTGATATCAGCTGGGAGGCTGCTCAGTGCTCTTCCTTTTCCTTGGATGGTCTCACACTTTTTTCTTGGATAAGAGTTAAGTCTAAATTTGGAAGCAGAACTAGTAGCTTTTGCATGGATGTTGTGTGGCCCTTTCCACAGTAGCATCAGATATTTGCAGACTTCTTTTGGTGTGATGGTTTGGGAGTTACCCACCCCGCCACTCTTTGTAAAATCACCCAGACTAGACTCAGACTCAGCCGGCTGGATGTTAAGGAATGAAGCTATATTGATAGCTTAGCGCAATATACAAGCAGATAGATACACGATATACAGGAACATTTACAGAAATATACAAGTTAAAGGTAATACAGAAACACAACACCCCTCCCAGAAATTGGAGTCCCCAGGCGGGGCTCCCAACCACCCTTCCACCTTCTCCCCACCCCTCTACCTTACCCCAGGGTTTGCCTTACATGCAAGGTGAGTTTGGAGGATTGGCCAGGGGATTAGAAGTAGAGTGGTTAGTTAGATTTATTCAGCAGAGAAGAGGGGACTCACTAGCTCCCAGAGTGACCAAGAGACCCTGTCTTATCTATGTTTTGTGTTCTTAGTCTTATACATCTCAGCAAGCCTATAAGTGAAGTAGACATCATGAGTGTTTCATCTTCACAGCCTATAATATAATTTTCTCTATTAAAATATTCCAATTAGCCTCAAACCAGCGCATTTGGTTTTATTTTTAAGGCTGTTTATGAAGGACTGGTGTTACCCTTATTTCACAATGCTCTGGCTGCAGACTGAAGTGTTGGCAATTTGACACAGCTCCTGTGGACTTAACGTTGCAGTTGTGAACTGTGAGGGCAGTTTAAACCTCCTTTGGGAGCACAGCAGCAGAGACTTGAGATATTGCTTCCACATTCTTTGCCTTTGTCTCTTCTAGTGCTGCTTCTTGGCAGACTCCTGGAAGTAGCTGCTAACCTGCTCTCTTACCCACCGAACTGGCTCACTGTGAAGGTCAGGAGAGAGCTGAGTCTGGCAATGGTTGGGGGATGACTTAAGGTAGCATTGCAACTCCATTTTGAGTTCAACAAGAATTTAAACTTTGGCTTTTGAGAGTCTGAGGATACAAGTGATAGGAGATCAAGTGAAATGCTACATCACTACAAAAGTAATCTCATAACAATGTGGCAGATAGAAGCAATTTATTTCTCTGTGGTAGCTGTCAGGTGGCTTCACCGTGAGGCAGGTAGTTGGCTGGTTTCTTACCATGCCTTCTAATTTGAGCAGTAAATGACACAAACCTCTAAAGGAGTAGATTTTGTGAGCTTCTGTCTCAGTGATGATGTTAGTTTAACACTGCCTATCCACCAGTCACCTTGTTTTGCAAACTTAATTTATTTTGGAGATAAATTTCAAATGGGGACCTATTTTCTGAAATTGCTTTTAATCCAGGTAAATGAAATGATTTGTGAGTAATGTATGGCATGTGGTGAGTAGAAGTATGTCCTATGCAGAGGAGTTTTGGTGCTTGGGAAAATGTCCTTATGGGCAAGTCTCTTTTTTTGTCCCTAAAGCTTCCGAATTGATCCGTTGACTAGCCTTGCCCTATGTACTGAATGGGGGCAGAGGTGTTGAGGAAAATGACAGTAGTTGATTATTTTACAGTGAATGTGCAGATCATCTTTGGATGCTGCTAGATCTATTAAAAGAAGGAGAAAAAGAAAAGCTCCCACTGGCAGCATGCTGATGTGTGGGAGCAGAATTGTCATCTCTCCTGCTAAGCTTACACACCTGAACTGTCAGTGTGTTTCCTAGTGGCGGTAAACTCATGTTCTCTGTGCCAAGCTGTGAAGAGATGGGCATGCTTTCAACCGCTGCATTTTATATGTATATGTTGATAGCAGAGGGATGACATGACTTGGCTTCTACACAAGGCTGTTGATAAATGTTTCTGTTTATCTTCTCCCATTCTCCCCTTCCTGTTGGCATTGTTTTCCCACTTGGGTTTTGAGTCCTAGTCTTCCTTTCTGCACTTTCTGACATGTGATGTCTTATTGTTTCTTCTCTCCTGTCAGTCCAAAACTAGCATCAGGTACCTTGATTTCTGAGATCTCCTGAGATGAGTCAGTGCTGTCTCTGGTCAAAGAGAGAGATGTTTTTCTGTATGTTCTTCATACTTACTGTAGATAGCTCTGGTGCTGGTCAGACAATGCCTCAGCAAAACAAACAAAACATTGTCTTAGTCTTTAGCCAGCTTAGTTTAAGTGAAGGAGGTGATGGGCTGGTGAGGATGTGAGGGTGCTAAGTTTGTAGCTGAGGAGGTAGCGAAGGAGGAGCAGGATTTCCGAAGGCTACAGTTCTCTGTAACAATACCCTTCCCTTCTCTTATTATCAGCACTGTCTCCTGAAGTACAACTACATTTAGTTATGGACACTTCCTTTTATAGTCAACAGTGAAAGCCTCTCCAGAGGATGAACCTTGATGGATAGGATGCATGTCTCTCTGGGGATACAAAAGGAGACAGTATGAACCTAGGCATCTGAAAAAGTTTCTTAAAACTAAGTGAAACTTAAACCTGGTGATTTCATTCCTCTACAACCATCTCCTCAGTTCTGTATCTAACATTTGTTTTTTAGCCTTTGAATTGGGCAATTGCTTTCTCTCGGAGGCCCTGTTTTTTGATGTTATTATCCAAAATGACAAGATCTCTAGGAAACGTTCTGCTCCATGCTTTGCAAGTGGACTTCTCTGAATCTATCATGTGTTCTGTTCATCCTAAGCATGTATACAAATCAGTTTAAATGAGCAAAACAAAGCCTGAAGGGTCCTGAGTTGGTCTAAATTTGGTGTGTATTTTCTTTTTTTCTAGGGGACGGTGTCTGGTACCTTTTGGAAGTGAATTTTGATAGGATAGAGAGCTGCCTTGAAAGCTGGGGGAGACAGCTGGTTCAAGATTTGGGTTTCCTGAAGTTGAATTCTGGCAAAAACTTTGTGTGATTTCTGGTAATGACAGGATAGGAAAGATCTGTACAAATGCTACTCCAAATGTTTGGAGTTCAGGAAAGCTTAAGAGAAAATACAAGCTCTAATAGTGGAAAGTGTTAGTGCTGATAGGGCTGCTAGGTCCTGGTCCTTCAGACTGCTAATCTGTAGTAAAACTCATCAGTTAGCTACTAGTGCCTCTTGAGACTTGAACTGTTGGGGTGATGTTGTAGTGTGGGGCTTAGCCCTTCAAAGAGGGTCTTGGTGGTTTTGTTCTGCTATTAGAAGTCCTGGATTGAATTCCAGCTATTTGTTGCCTGTAATTGTTAGGAAGTTTGAACTCATTCATTAAAATCATTAAAGCAGATCTCATCAGGGACCGTCCTCACTACTTACTGAATACTGTTTCACTACATAAACTACCCAAGTGAAATAATTGTTTTCTTGGCGAGGTCTATCCTCAGGTAACTGTGGTGACATTTGAAGTGAGTTATGAGGTTTGTTTGAAATAACCTTGATTTTTAATATTAAGACAATGTTTTCATACGTTTCTTTTCCTTGTGTAGAGTATGGAAGCTCTGTTGTCCTAAAGAGGAAGTCTCAGGTGCCCTTCCTGTGAGTTAATGAAGGATGTAAAATTCCCTTCACAACATGAATCTCTCATTTGTTTTCCTGCTTTAAAAAAAATAGTTACTCCAAGACAATTTATGCAAGCAGGTGCAGCCTGACTTTGAAGGCAATGAGCTGTGGCTTGTATGACAGTTGAAGAACTTCTTGCTTGAGCAGCTTGCAGAGAGCACAGTTGCATACTAGCTTTCTTGCCTTGAAAGACATTTGTGCAAAGTACTTTGGCCAGTAATCGAAATGGCAGGGTGGCACTGGAAAGGAGACAGTCTGGTGTTGGAAGCAAATACAGCTTCATGCAGCACTGCGTAGGTGAAATCTTATAGAAAGCACTACAGTCATGGAGTCCAGATTGGTGAGTTGCCATCAAGCAGAACTTGCATTGCTTTGTTGTTATCTGCACATTACATTGCACCTTTATTTGACACATGTTGTAGTAACTCTGTTTTAAAACATGGTGTAAAGTTAAATTTTGGTGTGAATGTCTGGGAGGAACAGCTTTTATGGCTGGTGAAAGATATTGTGGAAGCTACTACTGCATGCATTAAGAGCACTCTTCAGCTTCATTGCTAGGTTTATTGTCTAAAACTAATTACATTGCAGGGCAGTAAATATGAGGAATATATATTTGTTGCTTTATCAGGTGTGATACTGGGCAACATGCCAATCTTTGTACAAAACAGGCTATTCTAGAAACCTTGCAGACACTCGTGTAAAACAGATTTGGCTTGACAAACCGTACAAACCAAGCACTTTCAGTCTATTTTTCAAAACAAATGAGAAGTGCATTTTAATAGTTATAGTCAGATTTGTCTAAAAGCTCTGCTTGCCTTTAGAACTATTCTAGTTCTAAGATTAAAAAGTGCATTCACTTGGAATTGTTTGCTATGATATTTGATCTTTTGGAAAACTTCAATATTATCCTACCTTATTTGCTGGCTTTGCGTTGTTTCTTGTAGTGTATGTGAAAGGGTTTCATACCTGCAGAAGAACTGAAATATTTTTTTAATAAAAGTCACCTTCTCATTTTTGTTCATGAAGATAACACTCTTGTGGCACCCACTTTTTGAGAGAATGTTGCTGGAGACTTTTAAGTAATTCTGCTTTGTGGAAACTATGTTCTTGTTTTCTAAATGCTTCTGGAGCATTCTATTGGAAAGATTTACTTAGTTTTTCAACCTGCTTCTAGAACGGCAAATTTAACTCCTTTTATATTTTAATTTCTTCCTGCTTGCAGGGTCTGCTGCTTTTTCACGAGAGGAAACAGCAGGACTTCAAAAAGCAGTCAGAGTTTGCAAATATTTATTAATTGAGAAAGATGAGGATGCACCTTTCAGAACACATTTGGATTAGCCAGAGATGTGTAAGATACACTACAGAAAACAACTTAACACTGCTCCAGATAGAGAACAACCTGGTGTGCACATGGAAGCTCTTTTGCTTCTGAACAGATTTCAATAGTTTTTTAGCTGTCATATTTTTCAAGAACAAAATCTTGCTGTAATTGCTTTTGCTGACATGTTGCTCTGTGTTGCGGTCCTAATCTGTCCTAAAAACTGAAGCAGTTGACTCCTGCTCCAGTAGCAATCCCACAGTGCAGAAACGGCTCTCAATGGCACCTTGGGGGCTTCAGAGCACTTTGACTGTTTCCTGTTCTCAATTAAGGGAGAAGCCTTTGCTTTTGAGCCATTTAAGACACTGTATCTGCACTGGATTTTTAGATGCATGATAGACTGTGGTACCTGGTAACATCTTTGTCATAGGTTGTATGATTTGACAACTAGGAAAACTCTCATTTGTTGCAGCTAAGTTAGGTATAAGTAACTGTTATGTCTCTTTCTTTTAAGAAGCAAGGAAAACAAAAGGACATTGCTGCTTGGTGTGATACCTGCTTTTGCCATATGCAGAGCACTATGGTAGATTTTTGTGTGGTGAACTCCTCTGAGGCTGGATCTTTATGATTACTGCCCTAGTTACTGCTTATAATGCTCGACCTTACATTTTTCTGTTAGTCAGTTGGGAACTTTATGCTGCATTGCTCTTCTTCTGTGTTCATAGAACAGTGTGTTTTGCAGACTTCATTTCTTGCCAGAAGTTACCTTTTCAATGCAGTGTGACTCTCTGGTAATAACAGGATATCTACTCTGATCTCATAGCTAAAAGGTTGAGATTGTAAGAGGGGTGTCTTTCACTTCAGTGAATGCAGCAGGAGGGTTTTTTGTTCTTTTGGGTTTGGTGGGTGTGTGTTTGTTTTGAAGGAGGTATAATGAAGATTAGTCTGAAAAGGTGCTCTGACTTGGACTACTTCTGAGAACTGCCTTTACTGTGATGTGGGTGATGAATTGTTTGAGAATGCTTTAGTTCCATGTGATGTGGTTGGTATAATTTCTTCTTAAGGTATTATGTAACTGACAGAGCAAAGCACTTAAATCTTAGACCAAGTGTTTCAGTTAGACTTAGTCTTATCCTTAGCATACTTTTGCATCTGAGAAAATTGTGAACCTTCTTGAAAAATCCCATTAGTATAAACTCTCATTCCACAGTATCAGCTGTGGAGACAGGTCAGTATAGTAATCCATAACTCATTCTTGTAGACTGGGGCTGACTTTTGTGGGACTTAAATAGCAAAGATTGTGTGTGAAATCAATGTTTTAATATCACACGGAATTTTTGTAATGTGTCACTGTTTTGTGCTGTAACTTTAATGTTGGCATAACGATACACGCAACTCTTTCTTCTTGCTAGTCTCCTTGCTGTCCTTTTAAATTTAGACATAACTGCTAGCTAGTTTTGAAGTGGTATAAAGTTTGATACTGATGTATAAGTGACTCCATTTAGTGGTGTTAGCATTAGTACAATGTTAACATCGCTTAATGGTGAATATGGTTTGTATGTCATTTACTGTAGCTGTGAGCTGCCCTTGTGAAAGGAAATACTGATGGTTCAGGCTTAGCATGGCCCTACCCCTCCACTGATGTTGCACCTACAGACTGCACTTGTGGAACAAGTTTGTTCTAGTGAGCCGACATAAAACTAAGGCTGAATAGCTTTCTGTGGCTGAACTGTCTCACCTGATTATCCTGTGGCCAGGTCCCACACTGTGGATGTGTAGTACATTTGTGGGGGTGTTGAGTCACCATTGTCTCTATGGGTAACAGGATGCAGTTGCACTGACATAGGTTTTCTCAAATTTCTGGCAGGTAACTTCTGTAATATTTTTGCATCTTTCACTATAACTATTCAAACTTGGTTTAAAAATTTAAATCCTTTATTAGTTGTAAAATTAAGTTGTCTGCATGATTTTCAGAATTTTGGGAGTGAAGGGTAATAATTGTTGCACAAATAATGTTTTACCAAGGGATTTTCTGTTGTGACCAAGTTAGCATAAATGATTAAGTGACTCAGTTGGTCTTTAATGACCTGAGGAAGACTATGCCAGATGAGGTCAAAGGTCTGTTTACCTTGTTATCCTGTGAGGTAACTGTCTGTAACAGATGTTTGGGAGAAAAGATATAAAAAGTTTAAAATACAGCATGGCACCTTTTCCTAAATCTTCCTATCTTATGACTCCATAGCTGAGGAGCATCTAGAGGAGTCAGGGATGATGTCTGTATCACTGTGTATTTAACAGCTCAATGGACTTCCTTCTATGACCCACACAACTCTTCCTAAAGCTATTTTGATATGTTTTTTTTTTTTTACCGTGACAGCATGGTATGCCAATAAGTTGCAGAGTTAATGCATGTGTTTTATACAAACTTCCTATTGTTTGTTGAGCTGCCTCAGCTTGTGGTAGGGATGATTTCGTTCTTATCAATCTTCTCCATGCTATACATGCCTCCATACAGTACTGGTGTACTTTGCTGCATCCTGTTAGTCTCTTTACAAGATGAATATTTTTTACTTACCCTTTCCTCGTATGAAATCCATGGCATTACCTTAGTTAAACAGCATAGATCTCTGTACCCTTTCTTGATTTGTGGTATCATGGTGGACCAGAGGTGCATTTTTAACTTGCAGCAATACTATGGAGATAATACTGAAAAATTTAGGAACGAGATGCAAAACCAAACAGCTTTTATTGTTTCTCTTGGACTTCGTGACTTGACTGATTCTTGTTTTGAAGTTGCTTAGCTAACTCATCTTTTCACTTGTCAGTGGGAATGCCTAATTTATAGCTCTGTTTCATGCAAGTACAATGATGAGGTTTGGGGATTTAATTTGACGGTAGGTTTTGCATTCGTTAGCAGTGTATTTCACTTGCTTTAACGTTTGGTCATCTACAAGATCATATGATAACTTTTTGTGAAGAGTTCAAATTTTGATTACTTTGAATTATCTTGTTTCTTTAGTGAGTGAAAAGTCACTCTTTTTTGAATCCTGTGTGTAGTATAGAGTAGTGTGGCTCCCAAGTCAGATCCCAGTGATCTCCCTTTTGATACCACTTTCATAGTGATTGTTTGTATATAGCTCTTTTGTACTCCTTTAGCACTTTGGAATCTTAAACAGTCCCCTAGCTCATCTTAGCTTTATTTAAAGCAAAAGCAACCCTTGATGAGATGCCTATTCAAAGGATAGCTGGATATGGTGTTAACTGAACTATCCTGTGTTTATGGCTGATTGTTTCAAAGAGCATGGATCGGTTTTGAAAAAAAACCCACTGGTTTCAGAAGAAAGTAATTATTTTAAATTTCCATGTTTATGGAAACCCTATCAATTCTCCTCTTCATTACAGCTTTTATCAATTTACAGGGTCTAAGCTTTTGCTTTATTGGCCTGTAGTTTTCTGGCTCTCTTGCCTTCTTTCCTTCCTTGATCTCTAAAGGCTTGGTTTGTGTTTGCCTTAAATTGCTCTGCTACTGAGTCTGTGCCAAGTACTATGTTGCATGCTATAGTTAAAATTTCCATTTGGTATCTGAGTGCTTTGAACTGACAGGTATCATGTAGTTGTGGCAAATAACAATGCTGTTGTGCCTGGTCAATCACTCTGACTGTTCTGTGAATTGTAGCATTTAGATGAACTATTTTATAGCAATGCTCAGGAGAAATGTTGCATTTAAAGGAAATGGAATAGCCTGCCATTTCAAGACTTAAGTTATTACAAAAAAGCAAGAAATGGAGTCCATGTGAGTTGCGGATAAATTTATTGGCTCTTGTTGACAGAAAAGATGATTGTTTGAGGTCGGTCGCAGTAATGGACGTGGAGAAAGTAGGAAGGTTGTTTTCTGTTTTTTCTTGCATGTAAGCTAAGGTCTACTCAGAAAAAGCAATCATTTGGCAAGGTCCTTACAAATGAAAGGAAGTGATTCTTTGTTCTGTAACTGAGCTGTGCAAAATTCTGTGGGCTTTTGTAGAGGTTGAGTTTGTGCAGATTACAGAAGTGACTGGAGTCTAACATCTAAAAAAAATATTTGAGGCTTTTGAATGTAGATAGTCCCTGCTGGACGAACATCTTGGTTAAGTATTACTATCTAATATTTGCCTTTCTATTTTCTTTCCTACTGTCATCTTATTGAAGCAGGCTTTGAGGATAGATAGAATGTCATAGATTTCAAGTCCTTGTCCTGATTCCACATAAGGCATCTCTGGATGCTGATGGGAGGAGTTTATGCCCTTCTGCTAGAGGTTGTTACTGTCAGCGGGCAGCTTCAATTCCTCGGTTATAAAAAGACCGCAGAATGAGACTTTCTTTGCCCAGTCAATGTGCTGTTACAACTTGTGAAAGCACATGGTAGCATATCTGAGTCTTCATCAGGAGGTTCTGAGCTGTGGTGTGTTTGACAAACACCTTCCTGATCCTGCAAGGCAATTTGCACCATAGGCATGGACTCCTTGAGACTGATTGGCTGCATGGAGGTGATAGGAATAGGACATCTCCTTATAGATAACCACTGATCAGATGGTGACCAAAGCCTGCTCTGTTCAGTGTCTGCTGTGGAAGCACAGAACCTGCCTCCTGGATCAGGATGCCAGATAGGGCCCAGGCAGCACTGGTGAGGTAGTGTGTGTTGCAAGTGAGAAGCTGGGTTTAAGACTGCTTTGTGAAAGTTGGAGCATAAATGGCTCTATTTAGGAGAGGACATCTGCAATGGCAAAGGTCATGGCATGAGGATAGAAGAATCCTGTCCCATGGAGATGAGAATATTTAGAAGAAAAAGAGGAACTGAGAATAGACTATTAGACCATGCTGCTTATATTACCACCTCTAGCTGCCCTTGCCATCTTGGCTGCTCAAGCCTATCATATAGTCTATCAGGTAGCAGTCAGAACTAGAATTCTTGCAATTGCTGGTTTATGGGAAAAGTTATCTTCATTTCTTTCAGCTTGTATCTTCAGGCATTGCTGTGAAAAAGCAGAACTGGTATGGATATAATTTTTGTAGTTACTCGTAACTAAGTGGAGGCCATTTTTTACTAACATTTTGCATGTGAAAATTTTTATAGATACTCACTCAAACTGTAAGTTAAAATTTCTAACAGGAACTTACTACCAAACACATCAGCATGATGGTGGATCATTGGGGTGGGGACAGATTGCAGCTGAATTCTGTGGGATTTTTTTTATTCATGTGGGGTATGTGTGCTGCTGCTTCTTCCCCCTTCCCTGTTGGAAAATGTCTGCACTGTGATATTTCTCAGCACCTCAAGGAAAGAAGTTTCTCTCCCCCATGTTGACTCAGGTGCTGATCTCATTCAGTACTGACCTGGCTTAGGTTGTGAAACTCATAGTAAACTTCCTGCCTCTTTCTGGACTAATTTTCTGCTGGTTCAGCTGCAAGAACTGAGTTCCTGTGGGGGTTTAGTGATCTCATGAGTGAAGGGAGTGTGAGGTCGAGTGGGAGACTTTGTTCCACAAATCAGGCCAAGCTTTCAGGGTGTGTGAATCCTGTGCAGGAATGGTTCATCTAGGTGAGGAAGCGCTCAGTTTTCTGTGACTCATGCATTTCAGTTCATTCTCCATTGATGCTGAATTTGGGCATCATCTGATCACTTGGCTTTATGCGTTTATTCCAGATGAAATGTGAGCATGTGATAGCATTTAAGTTGTGGTGGGAGCACATGGTAGTGTAGTAAAACAGCCAGTGGGCTATTTTAAGAGGGCAGATGATAACCTCATGTAGTAGAAAATCTTGCAGTGAGGTGACTCTTCCTTCCTCTTGCCCCCAGTTCTTGCTCTCTGACTTGCACTGCTTGTCTATGAACATCATTGCTTTAAAACAAGATCTGTTTCAGCCATCTTACTATGTGTCTGTGATTCTTGGATTTGGTGGTAGTGACTTAAACTGGTATTTAGCTGCTGGTTTTTCTGTTTTGCAAATGGAGAGCTATGTGTCAGGCAACTACAAATTTTGGGCCCAGAGAAGATGGTTTTCTAGCTGTTTTCTCTTTTTTCATTATATAATGAAGCAAAAGAACTTAATTTATATAGCCCACTTGTAGAATCATAGAATTGTCAGGGCTGGATGGGACCTCAAGGATCATCTAGCTCCAACCCCTCTGCCATGGGTAGGGGCACCTCACACTAGATCAGGTTGCTCAGAGCCTGATCCAGCCTTCCTGCTCCATACAATGTGGCTTTTGAAAATAAACTGATGGTTCAGAAATTAGTTAAATACTGACAGAACATGTACCTTGACAGAAGGCATCCTAAATCAGTTATGGCAGGCCATCTTTCTTGTGTTTTTGGGTAAGAGCATGGAGATATTCTCAGTTTAGCTGATTTTGTACTATATTTATATGGAAAAAGGCAGGACCAGCCACTCATATGACTTGAGGTTGTTTATATCTAAAGGGAATCATAGTCTTGTGAAGGTGACCAATTGATACTATTCTAGACAGAAATTGAATTTGGAAGACCAGGGTCTGCCATTTCTTTTTTTCTTCCCTCCCATTTTTTTTAATTGTAATTGCAGATTATTTACAAAATTCATACTATCAGCATCTGTCTCATAGGCCTACATACTGCTACATGATCTTCAGTAAACTAGTTACAAAAGGAGAAACCAATTTCCTTAAGTGCCTCTTGGAATTGGGGGCACAGTCCTAGAATAGGTGTTTGTCTTTTTCTTGAGGAGGGGAAAAAAGCAGGATCTAGAAGCTGTTTTCCTTCTCTACAGACTGTTCCTTTAGAAGAAAATCCCTTGTTGTCTGGGTTTTCCCATGGGTTGTTCAATTTTGTTTCTAAAATTTGTCAGAGTTCTTATTAGCTGTGGCATTGTATTCAGTCCTCATGGCAGTCTTGGCTTCTGATCTGCTCGCACTGTCTAGTGCTGAGTAAGTTTGTTGTTTGTGGCATCCAGAAGAAACTGAAAGCAGGAGCCTTCTTTTTAACAAAGGTTTACTGACACATGGCAGTTGTTTTGTAATATCTATGCTGATAAACACCACAGATGTACATTTCTTTCATTACAGTTACTTTCAGGGAACAGAGTTCATTGTGACCCCCTTGAGAAATGTACTGGTTTCTTATGGGGCAGTTCTGTCAGTGCAAAGACTTGAGCTTTGACCTCTGGAGCATTACTAGGGTATGTATCTGGCTTAGAGCACAGAAGATTAAGTAGAACTCATCTGTAAATCTAGGAAATCTAAGTAACTTGTAAACTGAGCATCTAGTCTTGGTCATTTGTGTAATTGCTGTACAGAAAAACAGTTTTTGTTTCACAGGCGGACATTGTACTTCTAGGTAAGTGAGGTAATTAAGTTCAGTTTTTACTTCTCATTCAGATGCTTTTAGTTGGTTCTTAGGAACTGAGCCATTGGGAGAAGGATAGGGTAAAGTTTTCAGTTCTTATTTGTAGGAAGAAAAGCTAGTTATGGTTCAGTAAGACATCCTTCACTGTTCTCTTGTGGTTTTCCCCAGAATATGTAACTATTTAATCATGGTCTTGTTTATCAGATGCACTGGCAGTCTCTGACTTGCGCACTCATTAACAAAATTATTTTTTCACCTTTTTTTAGTCACTGACTGCTTACTCCATAGCAGAGCTGTCTATATTTTGGGGTGTTTACTTGATGGATTTTTCTCCATCTTGTGTGTCATCTTATTTACAGTACTGTCTGAGCATTTTGGCCTGTATTTCCACAGCTGTGTATTCTGATATACGTTAGGAGATCAGTTTCTGATCTACAGAGACAAAAATTACATAAAAAGGTGAGTTTTACTGGTCTGAATCTTCCTTTGGGTGTGTTTCTGGCAGTTTCCTCTTTGACTGTACTGGAAGGTGCTTACATGGTTGGTTTGTTTCAGTTGAGCAAGTAGGTGTAACTGGTTGACTTTGCAGGTGCCAAGGCATCACCTTCAGTGTCCAAATCAAATTTTCTCTTCATAAATTTCATGGCCATGAAATTTACTTTTGTCTGAGGTTTGGGAGAGTGAGCTTTTGTACTCAATCATGTGCTGCTGGATTATCTCTTTCTGTGATAGTTGAGAGTATCACTGTGATACCACCTTTAGGATTCAAAACCTACAAAATAATTGAAAGTCATTTAGGATGAATGTCTTGTTTTACTGTGCAGGTATGATTGTACAAATGTAGACAGTTCTAACCTTCCTATTTCTATTTGTTTAATCTACCTGTGTGTTTGCTACTGCTAGAAGTCCATGGTTAAAAATACTGAATTGTACAACTTCCTTATTCAGGAATTAAATTAATCTTAACTTACTGCGTCACGTTCTAAAACCAGACAGATTTGGAAGGCTTCTTAAATTGTACAGTTAATTCCACAGATTGGCTTAGATTGGAAGAGACTCTAGAGATCATCTACTCCAACCTCCCTGCTGTGGGCAGGAATGCCTCTCAACTAGTCTTAGTTGCTCAAGGCCTCATCCAACCTGGCCTTGAATACTTTCAAGGAGAGGGCATCCACAACCTAATTCCCAGAAGGAACTTATTTGTGTATTTTTCTTAATGCTATTTTTTGCTGGGATTGGTGAAAAGTTGTATATGTTTAGCTTCGGCAATCTTCAGATGTTGACTTTGAAGCAGTGGCTTAGCTAAAATGTTACTCAGTACTTGAAGTTAATGCTCTGCAGAACCCTTGGTGCTTTGGTGCAGCTGGTTTGGGTAAAAAATTCTTGGAGCTGGAAAGCTTTCACATCTTCAGGGATGCTAAAGGGGCTGTTCTAACCTTTGTCCTCTTCAGATTTGTCATCAATGTGTATTTGGATACATGTGTGGGTGCACAGATACTACAGGCTCCTGTATACAGCTGTGCCTGCTTTTGTAGATAACATCTTAGGTCTTAATTCATAACCACTAATAAGACTTTTAAATTTTTCTAGGTGACATGGTGTTTTTATTACAATTAAGCTTTTTACTTACGTGGAACAGATTTATATGAACTGTAGGACTTATTCCAGGTTTTCCCTTATATTTTTGTATGTTCTTTAGAGCTCAGTTTTAGTTTCTGTTGTGAACTGTTACCAGATCACATAGAAAGCCTGCACTGCAGATCTGTTCTCCCAGTTATTTTCAAATTTTCTCTCTTGTCTTACTCTGAATTTTTGAATCAGAAATCAAATTTTTTTTAGCTCTCCTTTATGCTGCACATTACTACATTTGGGCAGCAGTTTGCTTCATAGAGATTTCCAGAACATTTGTAATCATCTCCTGTTTTTTTCCCCCCCATTCCTTCCTCTCTGTTGTCATAGTTCCCTGCTTTTCCTGTCTCCCCTTTTTAGTACTGCAGCTTTCAGATGATAATGTACTACTGCTTTAGGAACAGCTGCTGCATAATAGCTGAATGAGACTCAGCACCACTTAAAGCTGACCTGATGTGAGAATAAATTAATAAATTTCCACTTGGTGTGCAGAACTACACCCAAGCTGGGAAAAAAACCTTGTAGGTATATGGCCTCTGGCTTCCTCTTGCTGGCTGGTTCAGGAGTAAAAATACCCTGGGAGTGGTGGTGCAATGAAGCAAGGTGTTTCTGGAGATGCTTCATGTTTTTCAAGGTCACTCATTTCTAACCATGAATTACCTTTTTTCTTTCTTTCCCTTACACTTTATTCCTGTTCCCCTGGCTGAGAACACTGCAGCCTATGCACTAGGAACAGGTGGATTGACATGCTGTTTGTGGTCATATTGTGCTTTGCCAAGCCACTTCACTCATTTCCTTTCATTTCCTCTGTATGAGCAGGCCAAGGTTCTTGTAATCTTTCACGCCATGGGTCCGAGGCCACCAAACTGAGCTGGAAAGTGTCCTGCCAGTTTAGTACACACAGCCTAAGGGTTACAGCTTATTTTAGGTCTGTCTAGTGAGGTTAACAGTGGCAGCCCTATCTGAGCTGCACAGATGTCTAGGCTGCCTGTTACTCAGCTTCTCATCTGCTGCAGTTAATGGCACAGTGCTTGAAGGAAAGATGTAATCTATTGTACAGATGCTTACACAGGTAATACTGTATCTGTGTATATTCAAGGTAAGTCTGGCAAGAGAATATTCATTATGAAAAGAAAATTCTATTTTGTTCTTAACTAGTATATGAACTTTTCTTAGTATGACTGTTAAACCACAAGAGCATCTGAGTATCTAAGCATAAAAGCAATTTAAGAATGGTAGAAGACATTTGAAGAAAAAATGTATATCTGGAAGCTTGACGAAAACCGCCTTCAGTTTTTGTAATTTTTTCCCCCCTCCCTTGTTTCCAGTTGTAGACCTTGCCTTATCAGGAGAAGTGCTTTAAATAAAGTAATATGAAGGGTACCTGAGACTTTTAAATGGACAAATTGGAATAAAAGAATGCTTCTGCAGGTTTATTGTATGTGTTGGGTTTCTCTCACCAGGCATATTTTTGACCTTGTTAACTCTGTTTTTTCCTTTCACTAGTTGTTCGGGCAATGTTTTTACCATTTCAGTAGATATTGGTTGTTGCAGGGATATGGGAGATGAACATTGTTATGTTAGTTTTACTTGCTTTTTGCTACTAGGTACCAAACACGGATTAGATGGAAGGCTTCATCCACTGAGGATTAGTGGTTTGGGTGACTTTAAATTATGTGAAGGTATTACCGTGACCATTTGGAATGTGATGGAGTTTAAATAGATGCATATAGAGATCACTCTTGTTTTAAAATAAAGGGATGTTTTTGATAGTTGAGCAACTAGTATGTGCTTTAAATGGATCTCTAAGGGCATTTCATTTGGTGTTTTAAGGAGTATCAGTTATGGAAAAATCCATGTGCCTCTTAAAAAAAAGAATTTTCAAAATGGCTTACTAATAGACATTAATACAATTAAAATTAAAAATGTGGAATGACCATCCAATATGTGCCTTGCTATAGGGAATTTGGCACCATTTGTACTCACCCATGTTACTCAGCATTTCATTGATGACTTGAAAGAGGTCATAACATGGTCACCAAGAAAGTTTGCAGCCAATTCGAATCCTTGGGGTAGAAATTGCAGGCGTAATTATGGAAAGCCAAGCTTTGGAATTGGCAGGGATTGTGGAAAGGAAAGCCATGGGTCAGGGCAATCAGCAGACTTTGGTGGTTAGTGACTTCTGACCAAAAGGGTCATTATGCTGTTCAAGGTATATGTAGTGTTATAAATCATGTAAGACTCCTTGTTATTAGACAGTTTGGTCTGTTCTGCTTCTAGAATACAGTATCTGCCCTGGGATAGTGATATGTCAGACTTTGAAATCCAGGAGAGAACAGAGGAATGGGATAGAAATATTAAAAAATAGGAAAGCAGGCAGATAATAACAGAGATAAAGAGATGGATAAGCCTGCTAAGCTTGAAATTAATTGGCTGTTAGTAATATATTACTAAATTGCCAAATATTTCTGATGTTAGGCTCCTAGTAACAGCCCTGGTCTCTTTAATGCATGTGTTTCATGTTAATGCTTATATAAGGTATATCTGCATGGGGCCAATTCCATGAAATTAAAAAACAAAGGTATGTTGTTTAAGTAGTTTGTTCAAAAGATCTGACTTGGCTCAATACTCATCTGAGGTGATTTATGATGGCTTTACTTGAATCCCGGCTAATGTTTTATCTGACAGTCTTGGCAAAAGATAATGAACAAGGGGATAAACTTCTTCAAGTGGAGTCTCTGCGGAGTTAAAAATATTATTTGCCTGAAAAGCAAAGGTAAATTGGAAACATGGTTCTGTAAAGCCTTGTCTAATGTCTATATATGCTTGTCAGAGTGTTCAGAAAATGAATCTCAGGGTTTCCAAGGTGTATCTTTCTAAGCGCTTGCATTTTTAGCTTTTAAGAGCTGTAAGCATGTGCAAGTTTGAATTCATGTGCTTTTCACATGATTTGAAGGATGGGTTATGCTACTGTTATAGAAGATATTTTAGCACAGAGATCTTGTTGTTAGGTAGTAGTTTGCAATATAAAAAACTTTGATACTTGTATCTCAAAGTTTGCTTTTGATTCTTAGAGAGCTGGGGTGTTGTATGAGAGGGATGTTTGTCATCCAGTGATACTGAGTAGAGAAGTTACTAGATGATTTTAACATGAAGATAGTGTTTTAAAGATTCAGTTACCACTGCTGATCTGTCTGTAAATACCAGAATGAAGATCACTGTCCACATGCAAGTGGAATGTGTCTTGCAAACCTGGAGCAGGCTTTGTTTTCTCACAATCTCATGGAAGCTCCCCTTAAAGCATCTTGATTATACTTATGTCAGGGTTCTCAAATAATATCTTGTGACATGAACAAACCACCACGAAGATAGAAGGGTGTGAGTGGTGGGTTTTTTTTGTTGTGCAGGTTTGAGTTTTTTAATGTGCATTTTGAAATAAGGTTTGTATAATGAAGTAGTTGAGTTCACAGTGAGATTGCCTCAAAACCTTTTTCCTCCCCTCACTTTTTATCTCTCTAGGTTAGTTAATGCTTAAACATTTGTTATGTTAAGAGAAAATCTCTCTGGAGGGTGTCACATCCCTCTTCTTTTATCAAATGTTACTAACAAGCGTGCTGGCCATGAGCGTGCTGAGGGTGGCTTCCTGTCAGAATTGCTTTGTGGAATGGCAAGGAAACAAATGTTTCTTGTATCCTCCCATTGTGTGGTTTCCTGTGAAGTAGCAGACTGGATGTGTGTCCTGGATACAGGCTTTTTTAATGGCACTATATGTGTTGAGACGATCCAATCAGATCATTCCTAGTATTCTCTATATAGTCTCAGCATAGAAGGAAATGAGACTTCTCTTACATCCTGCTGTTCTCCGGTTAGCCTGACTGTCGAGCTCTTGGCTCTACCAGAATCCATGATGAAGGTGAGCTTAAAAGGGATTTAGGACTTATTTATTTAAAAAAAAAAAGGCATTGTTTGTACCCTTTGTCTTTTTTAAAAAAAAAAACTTTCTCCACTACAGTACTTTTCTGATCCAGTTTGGGTATCTGCACAAGTGTCTGTCTCATGTATTTCTTTCTTATGTATTTCTTTATTTAAAATCAGAGCTATTGTTTCATGGTTCTGTTCATACTTGCAGTTTGGTTATTTAAAACTACTATAATAAGCTTGTGGCTAGCAATGGAAATACTGGAATTATAATGCTTACTTGTTCTGTAACAGCTTTTTTCCTCCCAATTTAAGCAGTGACTAGGCTCATCTGCCTTAAATGCAAAAAACAGGCTGGAGGTTTTATGTATTCTACTGTCACCTTGTTGGTGTAATTATCTGTATTTATTGTAAATTACACTGTTAAAACATCAGGGATCTTTATTCTTTTGGTAAAATCAGATTGTTTCTTAATGCAAATTTTGCTGTGTATAGCCTTTCTCATGTTCCAGGAAAATGCATACAAAATTTGCATCTAGGCAATCTCTTGGTCCTTCTCTTTAGTCTTACAGCTTCAAATATTTAAGTAGTTTTTAAATGATCTGTAGTCCGGTGAAACTCGATGAAATAATTTTTTGANTCCTTCCAACCTTACCATTCCATGATTCTATGACTTACTTTGAGTGGTAGCTCTTTGGAGTATGTTAGTGTTTGCCTCTGACTGCATGTTTCTGTGACTGTTTGTGACATTGCTCTTTTGAGTTCTATGCACGCTACCTGAACTTGAGATGTCAGCACCTGTACAGCTGAGATAGAACTGCTGCCCATTGGGACCAGAGATTTTCCTCCCTAAGTAGAGAGGGAAAATGTGCATGTTAGCATATTGAGAGACCTCGAATACTGTGAATGGCTTGGAATATTTTTTTTATATACGTGGGTTTTTTTAACTGAATAATACTGTAGATTCCTAAATATGCTCTCTTTTGTTAGTATATCACTTAACCAGGCACAACTGTTCTGGCAACCCCTTCTGTGGTTACTTGATTTTTTTCATAAAAATGTTCACTTCTCTTGGGTTCAACTTGCCTTCTCTCATCCCTTTCTCTTCTTCACTGTGAATATGGGTCCTTCCTCTTCTGTCTCTGAAGGCTGCTTTTCTGGCGTAGAGATTTTTCTGACAATGCCTGTGGAATAGGTCTGTTACCAGGAAAATAAATAGTTTTTTGTTGACATTTTGGCTAAAGTGTGCTATGTGGCAGGAAACTAAAGCTCTTTCTGTTTGTTTATATCAGTTGGAAAGCTGTCTTTTATTGTCCTTTTTCTAGCCTTGCACAAGGGAATACTGTGGTGCCTTTCAACCTATGCGGAATCTATTGTGAGAGCTATTATCATGAGGCCTTGGATGAGTGTTTCCATTACCTCAAGCAAATATTATGGGTCTCCTTTTTTTGAATCTCCTCTTCCTGACAATCCAGATGTTTAATGTCAAAAGTTACTGCAGTGTTTGTTTTCTACAAGTTAGTTTGAGGTTTGGATCTCCTTCCCACAGTTAAAATAACATAACCCTCAGCTTTCATCCCTCCCCTTTCCAAACCTCATTCACCAGCTAACCTATCCCACAACTTCACTCTTTATAAAATCCATTAATTTTTAGGAAAGCTTTTCTCTTCTGATTTGTAGAATAAAGAGATACCATGTGGGTTGTTGTAGTAAGTTTTAAATTATTTGTCGTAGTTTTAAAAGGATTTGAATAATTAGGTACAGTGCTTATGAGCTGCTAAAGAAACAGTATGCCAAGAATAGTGACATTTAGTAAATATTTTGGCTAATATGTCTGAGTAAAGCTCCTTTCTTCTGATAGTTACATTTTAGTCAATGTCCTTGATGTTTTAATGAAACTTTATTTGCTTGTGTTCTTACATTTTTCTCCAATGTAGTTCTTTATATATTCTATCTATTAAAAAATTGTTTGGTGGCAGTATGTTGTCTGTTTTCTTGGTGGTTTCTGGAGATTATTTTTGGGCTTGTAACTTTTCCTTTCTTTTTAAAGGAAAAACCTCACAATTTTACAGATTAATAAAAGCCACTGGAAGACTGATACCTTGATCTGGTAGTAGCTTCTATAGTCACTGTTTGCATGATAGCATAGAAATACTTAGTTTTACAGGGTTGTTTCTATGACTTATTGCATGTCAATTTTGTTTCCAGACTTTTGATGCAAATGACCTGTATCAGGGACAGAATTTCAGCAAAGTTCTCAGCTCTCTTGTGGCTTTAAATAAGGTGACTGCAGGTAAGTCATCTGTTTTGCTTTGGTGCTTGCTTACAATTGCCTTCAACTTTAATCAATGTATATTTATACCTGTTGCTATATACATGATAAAAGAAACATGAACAGCATTGTAGAAGAATTTTTGTCCCTGTTTGTGTTGCTAAGACTTCGGTAGTGATCTCTCTGGGTTCTTTGTCCTCCTCATCTATAGAAGGAAGCTTTGCAGAGGAGCTAGGCTGAGGCTTATCTGCTTAGAATTCATAGAAAAAAAAAATGGGGCTTTTTTGTGGTCTTTTTTAAAATATTTTTTCCCCTGCCTGTCACTATTCTATGAAAGTTGGAAGGGACCTCAAGGATCATCTAGTTCCAACCCCCTGCCATAGGCAGAGACACCTCCCACTAGTACAGGTCACTTATGGCCTCGTCCAACCTGGCCCTGAACACCTCCAGAGAGGGAGCGTTCACAACCTCCCTGGGCAACCTGTTCCAGTGACTCACCGCCCTCACTGGAAAGAACTTCCTCCTAACATCTAGTCTAAATCTCCTTTCTGCCAGTTTAAACCCATTGCCCCTCGTCCTGTCTTTACAAGACCTTGTAAATAGTCCCTCCCCAGCCTTCCTGTAGGCCCCCTTCAGATACTGGAAGGCTACTGTAAGGTCTCCTGGAAACCTTCTCTTCTCCAGGATGAAAAGCCCCAACTCTCTCAGCCTGTCCTCATAGCAGAGCTGCTCCAGCCCTCTGATCATCTTTGTGGCCCTCCTCTGGACCTGCTCCAACACTTCCATGTCCTTCCTGTGCTGGGGGCTCCAGAACTGCACACAGTACTCCAGATGGGGTCTACCGAGAGCA